>BPLQ01014458.1:0-96572 GCA_021605075.1 Caerostris darwini | reverse complement strand
TAAATTTGTTCACAAGCGCTTCAAAGGCCTTTCAGTGCAATAACCGCATAGTTATGGCGCAAAGGAAGCATTTGGATGACTTTTTACGTCGTAGAATTATTGGACGACTGGAATGTGGACGTACCCAGCTGGAAGTATCGGAGGAACTTGGAACCGCCCAGAGTGTCATCTCCAGGCTTTGGCAACGATTCCAAGATGATGGTAATGTGAGTAGATGTTACAGCACAGGTCGCCCCCGAGTTACAACGCTGAATGAGGACCGGTATTTAGCAGTTACTGCCAAAAGAAACAGACGGAGCACAGCATCAGACCTGTCTCGCCAGCTCTCTTCAGCTACCGGTACGACAGTTTCAAGGCAGACCGTGTACAGACGCTTAGGGTACATTGGTCTATATGCTCATAGGCCTGTCAGATGTGTTCCACTTACCGAAACTCACTGTGACCTGCGATTAACCTGGAGTAGAGAGCATGCATTGTGGGCACCGCAACAGATGTGTGATGTTTTCCGACGTGTCCAGGTTTAGTTTGCAGTCTGATTCTCGCCGGACTTTCATATGGAGAGCACCAGGTACCCGTTACCACCAAGAGAACACCATTGAACGACACCGTTACGGTGGTGCAGGATGGCTCGTTTGGGGAGGAATTATTCTTGGTTGTAGAACTGACCTACATGTTCAGAGTGTAACGATGACAGGCGACATCTATCGGGATGTCATCCTGGAACAACATGTACGTTTGTTTCGGGGCGCCATGGGTGCTAAATTTCTGTTTATGGATGACAACGCCCGCCCTCACCGTGCAAACATTGTAGGCGAATGCCTTCAATGGGAGGATATCACCCGTATGGATTGGCCAGCATACTCACCGGACTTGAATCCAATAGAGAATGTGTGGGATATGCTTGGCCGACGAATTGCAGACCGTCAACCCCCTCCATCCTGTCAAACGGAATTTCGGAGGGCATTGCTTGATGAGTGGTGTAATATTCCCCAAGATCAGATTGATAATTTGATACTCAGCATGCCTAGGCGTTGTAAGGCCTGTATTGCATCGTCCGGGAGACATACTCCATACTAACCATGTTATACTGTTTTTTGTAAATAGGTTCTTTTTTTAAATTTGCTCCAGGGAGTAAAAATCGCAATTTTTATTAATTATGTCGAACATATAGCATCTTTTTTGCTCTTTACCTTTTGTTTAATAAATAGACTTTACAAATAAGTCAAATTTGTTTTGCTTCTGTCTCTTTCTTTGCCTGAACTTCATTATCCTTAATTTATGGACATGAGTGTATTATACAATACAAATTATTTGCCTTTCTTCGAACACTTTTGTTTCATAAATATATTAATCCAGAGAGAAAAAGGGTTTCATTATTGCATTTTACTCTCAACATGTCATTTAAGTATAAATCTTGTATAAATCATTGCCAAAGTAAAAGTCTTGTCCAAAGTATAAATCTTGAAAAAAACATACAATCTGTCAAATTTTTTCCATGAAAATCATAACATCATAAAAAAATTAAGATCATAAAAAAATGTAACTCAAAATTTTGAGAATCGAATTGAAATACATTTTTTTCAAAATTATTTTTACGATAATTATTAAATGAAAGGCATAACGTCCATGTCCATTATTCATGAAAATATAATAATAACTCATGAATATATAATTCAAAGTTAAAAATATATAGTCTCATAAAAAAAGTTGAGATCATAAAAATACGTAATCAAAATTTTGAAAATCGAATGGAAATATATTTATTTTAAAAAATGGAATTTTAAGATAATCAATAAATGACAGCCATTACGTCAATGTCCATTTTCCATGAAAATTATAACGTTATAAAAAATTGAAATCATAAAAAGATGTAATCGAAATTTTGAAAATCGAATGATGATATATTTGTTCAAAGAAATGGTTTTTTTAAAATAATTAACAAATTTTTACGAATTCAACAATATGTGTTTATAATTAATTAATAAATTTTAAAATTAACTCTTTCGTATACCCTCATCAGAAAGAATATAAAAGCTTTTCTTTTAAATCTTAATTTATTTTTTGAAATGTATTAGATTTAATATTAAATGCAGTGACATATGTTTACCTGGAACCTGTTAAACTTCAGATGAAAATATGATTTCTTTTTAATTTCCCAGCTGGCAGAAATAAACTAAACTATTCTCTAGAAAACCATTCTTTTACTGTCTTTTGCATTGACTTTGTGGATATGCTTTTAACCAGAACTGCTTGCACAGTAAACGAAAGACGAAGAAAGAAAGAGATGAAATATCAAATATTGAATATCCGGTTACATTTGATATTAAACCATAATGCATTTTGAAATATATTGGTTGATTGTGAAGGGAAATTGAATTTCTTTTTCAATTTCTTGACACAAATTTCTTTTTTTATGGTTAAGAAATTGTCTCCAACAATAAATACTGATCTTATATTTTAAATAAAACTTTCCTTGATCCCTTATAGCCTAGAAATCGTATGCTTCTTCTTTATTTATTTATTTTTTTATCGTGTATGTGTTGTATCCCAATATCTTGCTAGGCATAGTTTCGCTTTATTTCAATTTTCTTATATTCATTCTTTCTTCCCCCTCTGTCGCTTTTACTCGGGTCAGAGCCTTCCAGAACATTTTTGTGGATCACATTCGCTATCACAGATGATTATTCCTCTTCTTTTCTTTCCATTATTCTTTCAGGATGGAATCCGATATTTCTTTCAATATTCGCTGGTCTGAAAGAGATTCTTTTTCCCCGTTTTTCAATTTCTTTGTTAATTTTTTTTTATTCGTCCATTGTTGGCGCTACCAGTTCTGGATCTGCTCTTTGCTGCTGGTACTTTTCACCATGATTCTGCTGGAGGAATTGCGAACTGTGTTCTATGAAATTGAATCTTGGCGTTAGATATCTTTTGAAGTTGTAGTTTACGCCAGTGTCTTCTGCATTTCTGCGTGTAGCTATTCATACGTAAATAAGGTCGATCGAGGAAGGATGAGGTTTCATGCACCAGTGGGACTTTTTAATATGTGACTTCTAATTTTATATATATTTCTGTAGAGTTTTAATATTAGGATATTGCACAGGGAGCATTTATTATTAATAAAAAATCTTGTTCGATTTATCGAGTTTCGACTGACAGGACTTTGTATGGCCTCTCATTCACCAAACAACCAAGCATTACAACTTTCACAATAAAGAACTAAAAATAGATTGCTTGAAAAATTCAATCAAATGCAATTTCAATTCAAAGAAAACATCTCATGTTTCAGAATCTACCAGTAGGCAGATGTCCTTTGCCCGCCATGGGGCTGTTGGCCATTGAAGAAGAATACTTACTTAATAAAATTCTAATAGATTATAGAAGAATACTTAAGAAATAAAACGAAGTTTTACATTACCTAAAGAGTTTGTATTATTTCGAGAGTCAATCAAGAACAAATTATTATATTGTGTTAGAACACTTTAGTAAGTATTCTTTGTTGCAAACAATGGCGATATTGCCTCACGCTGCAGATATATTTGTAGAATTAGTGAAAAAAGGACGACTATTCTTAATAAATTGCATGAAAAATTCAATCAAATGCAATTCAATTCAAAGAAAACATCTCATGTTTCAGAATCTGCCAATAGGCAGATGTCCTTGCCCGCCATGGGGCTGTTGGCCATTCAAGAAGAATGCTTACTTAATAAAATGAAAATTTTACATTATCTAAACGGTTTGTTCTTGAACAGATTGACTCTCGAAGTTCTACAAATTATTATAATGTGTTAAAACATTTTGGGAATTATTCTTTACAGTCCGTATCGATATCGCATCAAGGTGTAGAAATATTTGTAGAATTAATAAGAAAAGACGCCAGTTACGCAGATTCCCATTCAAAATCGCATTAAAAATTCGTTGAAATAGCATGGTGATACATCTGGCGTTAAATAACATCTGTGTTACTTGCATCTGTTTTCACTAATTTTACAAATATATCTACAGCTTGAGGCAATATCGACATTGTGGGAAACAAATAATACTTACCAAAGTGTTTTAACACATTATAATAATTGTAGTACTTCGAGAGTCAATCAAGAACAAACTCTTTAGATAATGTAAAAATTTTCGTTTTAATAAATAAGCATTCTTCTTCAATAGCCAATAACACCATGGTGGGCCAAGGATATTTGCCTACTGGCAGATTCCGAAGCATGAGATTATTTCTTTCAATTGAAATTGCGTTTTATTTGGATTGACTCCCTAAATAATACACACACTTTAGGTAATGCAAAAAAATTTCGTTTTATTAAGTAAGCATTATTCTTCTTCAATTGCCAAAAGCCCCATGGTGGACCAAGACCGTCTGCCTACTGACAGATTCCGAAACATGAGATGTTTTCTTTTTTAAGGTTTTCAGCCATACCCCCAACGCTCCACAGTCATATTAAACCGGGTCCTACGGTTTAAAGTGTATTCCGAACCACTACAAACATATAGCACCAAGCGCCAGAGCACTAGTCACTCCTCCATCAGGCCCTAAAATAAGATTTGGGGTTGGGTAATATTGTATTATTCATTCAATAATGTTTTATTTACTAAATAGTGAAATTAAATAACAGAAAAGGAAAAGTGAGGTAGATCCTCCTAGTTTCTATAAAAAAACTATTTGGCGTCTTTTTACTATCAATTTTTAGTTCATTAATTATATTGATTTATTTTACGTAACGGTACAGCTGTAATTTAATAGTAAGAGAGTCAACAAGAGTTTGGAGACAAATTTAACGTTTTGGTTCTCTCTTATCTTTGTCTGTGTAAAATGGTAACTAGATGTGTCATCATTATGGAGCAGATTATATAGATGTGAGGTGGCAAAATTTTTTGAATGCTTTTGACATTGGAATGCATTTATAGAGGCATTTTGAAATTTTTAGTTATCTTTAAAATTCTTAAGAATTTTTTATAAGGAAGAAATGTTATTTTGAAACACTGTATTGAACATATAGTTACAAAATTGGTATTTCAAGAAAAATATTTCTTTACACTTTTCTGCTACAGGTTTATGTATATATCTAAACCTTTATTATAGCAGTAGGAGATTTTTTTTTTTTTTTATGTAAATATAATGTAGAAATTTTTTTAATTTTTTGGTGTATTGCTTTTTCTGCCAGAAAAAAATATTCTAAGACACAAGCATCATAGAATTTTTCCATACTTTTTTGTTTCATCAAACAAACTACAAGAATATATATATATATATATATATATGAAAGGACACATCAAAGAACTGTATAATACAAACAACCAGAAGCATCAACACCACCATTAAAAAGGTAGCAATTGCCCTGCTATATTGCCCAAAGTAGTGAGTACTTAAGCAGGTCCATTATGGTGTTTTTTATTTTTATTTTTGGTATGCCATCTATGCGTGTTTTTAGCGATCATCAGAATTTCATGAGTCCTTGTTCCATTACTGACTCATAAAGTGAACAGGAAAACAGAAAGCAGCATTTGGCAAGTGATTTGAGGAATTAATTTCTGGGAGCTACTTGGTATGTTTTGTGGTATGAGTAGCGATAAGAAAAATGGTTAATTTTATCTTGGAAAAAGTTTCTTGTTGCAAGTAAAATGTATATTTTATGTTGAAATACGGTTTCTGTTAACGTAAAACATGTTTATGAACTTGAAGGTTTGGAAGTTAATGAAATATTTAAGCTGGGTTCTGTTAGAAATGGTACATTATATCAATAGGAGGCATTTTTTGTTGTTGTAAGCCTATAAAATTATTTAGAATTTATATATATAATTCAGTTTATTTACAAAGTCTTTTCAAATAGACAGTATTTAGAATTATTTAATCAGTATAATTTCGAGAAATAGGAAGTATTAATGGTTTTATTGGGATTAATACATACGGCAACGTAATTTATTAGGTTTAGAATTTTGGTTAAATTAGCTTTAGTTGCATGTAGATCAACATCAGATCTATTCACTGTATTATGAGGAACTAATTAACAAGGATATAAGGCCTATAGGTAATGTAGCAAATTTAGTAACATATTGGCCTACAGGATATACCAATATATGCTTGATAAATGATATATATATATTATACACAGCCAGAGAGAAACCGTATAGTTACTAGCATATCAACAACAGATCTTACAGATATATAAAACATTATTACAATATATATTTTAACATATTGGGTGTTCTGAATTATCTATATTAATTACTTGATTATGCATTATTTACATTAAAAAATGTCAAAAAATATATTATAAAATTTAATTTTTTTTATCAAAATATTTTAACATTTCAGAGAACATTTGATATCTGTCTAATAAATTCTTAAAATCTTGTTTTCTAATACTTTGTGTAATTTATCTATTAACAATTATTCAATAAATTTGCCAATTAATAAATAAGTTCTGTATCCCATTATTTTTTTTAAATGTGGATTATTAAGCGATTTCAGTCATAGCGTTCAGAATCACAAAATTATGGATTATTTACAATTGTCGATTTTTGATCAATGTTTCAAGCAATGAAAGAGAAAATGCAATTATTGAAGAAATGTAAATACCGGTACATTGGTACCGGCATTAACATTACAATTTATGTTCAGGTTGTTAAAATTAGGCAGTTGTTTTACATTAAGAATATTAATATCGACTATTTGCATTTTCTAGTTTATTTTTTATGATACAATATTTTTAAAGTCTTAATCTGAATGTTAAACATGTCATTTAACACTACGAGTTTTCGCTACTTTCTAAAAGTAAATATTTATGTAATATCTATTCAGTAAATAGTGTTTTATATATTCATTTTTTAATTCATTAATTCTTTTGACTGTATATCTGAATTTATAAAATTTCAAGAAAAACTGAAAATATTCAAATAATTCTTTAAATTGTATTTGAAATATTATCCTAGTACGAAAAAAATATTTTTCCTAAAATAAAACTTTTATTTACATTGAAACTTAATAAATCACATTTCAAAATGCATCTTTTATAAACGTGATATTGCATTTGTAAGAATATGAACATTCCCTTTGAAAATCATGGTAAAATTTCAAAACTACAGATTGAGAAAAGTAAAACTGATAGCATAGTTCTTTTGTTCTACAAGAGAACATAATTCATCTTGAAATAATATAAACAACAATAACAAAATAGAACATGCATCATCTGGTACCTCTTTTCTGCAACAATTCTTTCATCTCATCCCTGTGGAGATCTCAAAAACATCTCTTTGTATTGATATATATGTACATTCTATACCAAAAAAACAACAACTTCAACCATCTCCAATAAAACTTACATTTGAGATCTTTAAAAAAATATCTCAAAATCCCATGTCATTCGTCTTGAGTTAAAATATAAAATACATTTTCTAACTTGTTCTCTATTTTTATTTCATTATATTCTGTCCCCGTATCGTGCAGAAAAAAGAAAGTAAAAATTTTCGTCTGGTAAGTAACTTTAACAATATATGGGAGCCAACGCCGTACCATGCTGAATATACCGGTTCTCGTTAGATCACCGAAGTTAAGCATCATTGGGCGCGGTCAGTACTTGGGTGGGTGACCACCTGGGAACACTGCGTGCCGTTGGCAAAATTTGGGACCTGAATGGCCGAGTGTCTAGCGCTCGGTGCCACAGGTTTCGGGTTCGAATCCCGGCGGTGCCATGGATGTTTGTAGTGGTTCGGAATCCACTTTAAGCTGTAGGTCCCGGTCTCCTATGACTGTAAGAGCGTCACGGAGCAAAAGTCAGGCTTCTACCTACGGGTGCTCCATCACAACAGAAGCTGCTTCCTTCCCCTTCAATCATGAGTCCATATGGGCTTGGCCAGCCAAGTGGGATAAGAAACAACAACAACAACAGGAAGGGATTATCAGAAATATGGTTATAAAGTTTTAGAAAGTAGAAGTTAAGAACCAGGTTATAGAATATATCCCCTTTTTGTTTCACAATACTATTACTATTCTTTTCATAATATAGTTTATTTTTTACTTCAAGGAATATAAATAAAACTATGATTTGTCAATTAATTTTAGTTTTGAAACCGAAATCATCGTGGTAAATGTAAACGTTATAAGCCACAGGATATCGCAGAATAAACACTTGTATAATATGCCAAATTTCTTTAATATATATTTTCTTCATGAAAGAACAGTATGATTTATGTTCTAGTTGATAAAATTATGCGTTTGGATTATATTAAGGATATTAATATTGACTATTTGCGTTTTCTAGAGCATTTTTATTTTAATTTGTCATTTAAACGTTACGATTTTTTGCTAGTTTCTAAAAGTTTATATTTACGTAATATCTACCCAATAGGACGTTGTACATATTTATTTTTAATTAATTAATTGATTTTGTATATATATCTGAATTCATAAAATTTTGAGAAAAACCAAAATATCCAAATAATAATTTTTTAAATTGTATTTAAAATATTATCTTAATGGGAAAAATACTTTTCTTAAAATAAAGCTTTTATCTGCATTTTAACTTAATAAATCACATTTCAAAATGCATCTTTTATAAATATTATATTATATTTATATGAACATTCCCTTTGAAACCATGGTAAACTTTCAAATATACATATTAAGAAAAGTAAAATTGATAGAGTGTCGTTCTTGCGTTCTACAAGAAAACATAACTCATCGTGAAATAATAGTAAAGAAAACAGAAAAGAACATGCATCATCTGGTGCCTCTTTTTTGCAACACTTCTTTCATCTGATCCCGATGGAAAACTCAAAACATCTCTTTGTATTGATATATTCTACACCAAGAAAACAAACTTTAACCATCTCCAATAAAACTTAAAGTTGAGATCTTTAAAAAAAAGCATCTTAAAATCCCATGCCATTCGTCTTGAGTTAAAATACAAAATACATTTTCTAACTTGTTCTCTATTTTCATTTCATTATATTCTGTCCCCATATCGTGCAGAAAAAAGAAAGTAAAAATTTTATTCTGGTAAGTAACTTTAACAACATATGAAAGCACAATTTGATTGATGATAGGTTGAACATGTATAACTTTTTTTTTCTTCGGAAGTCTGCAGAAACTTTTTATCAGCGGTGTCGCTACTCTCTTAAGCTTCCTTGTATCTCCACCACTCCATGTTTAACGAAATAAGAGTGATGGATCGCATTGGAAATTAAACTGAGAGGAACTTTTCCCGTAAGGAACAAGTTAGTTTCTGGGGCTGCCCAAGAGTGTTGATAAACGCGTTTTGGACACGAGCATATGTGGCCATGGGGACCAGGAAGGATTATCAGGAATCTGGTTATGAAATTTTAGAAAGTAAAAGTTATGGATCAGGTTATAGAATATATCGTCTTTTTATTTCATAATACTCTTCCTATTGTTTTCATGAGAATTTGTTGTATAATTTATTTTTTACTTCAATAAATATGAATGAAACTCTATGATTTGTCAACTGATTGGAGTTTTTGAAACCGGAATCATCATGGTAACTGAAAATGTTATAAGCCGTATGTTATAGCAACGTAAGTATATGTATACTATACCAATGAAAATAATATAGTATACTATTATATTTTTATTGGTCTTTTATACATATGCCTACTAAATATTAATAAAACTGTATGATTTGTCAACTAATGGGAATTTTTGAAATCGGAACTAGCATGTTAACTGGAAACGTTATAAGCGCACGATATCACAACATAAGCTTGTGTATAGTAACCAATAAAAATAATATAATTATGTAATCCTGATGCAATAATATACTCTTTTTGTTTCACAATACTTTTTCTAATCCGCTCATGAGCCATTGATGTATAGTTTATTTTTTACTTCAATAAATCTGAATGAATTGTTAACTAATGGAAGTTTTTGAAATCGGAAGCAGCATGGTAACTGAAAACGTTATATGATATCATAACATATAACGTTTAATATGATATCACAACATATAACGTTTAAGATGATATCACAACATAAACTTGTGAATAATATACCAATAAAAATAATTTAATAATATACTCTTAATACAATAATATATCCTTTTTGTTTTACAATACTATTTCTCTCTGATTCTGTCTATTTTTCTCAATCCTCTCATGAGCCATTGTTGTATAGTTTATATTTACTTCAATTAATATGAATAAAATTGTATGATAACAAAACAAATTTCATTAATTTACTTATGATTTTATTTTTTTTAAAATTAATGTATTAATTATTTAAAATAAAATAAATAATTTGAGTTAATATTCACTTCCAATCTATCTTGTTCTAACCAAATAATAAAATAATATTTTTCTTTTCAGTCGCAATATAGTCCCTATCGTGATGGGAGCTCGACCGGAAGACTATGCCAGGGCCGCACCACCCCACTCCTACATACACGTGGACGACTTTTCGTCACCCAAAGAACTGGCGGAATACCTCACTGTACTGGACAAGAATGACACTCTGTACAACGAGTACTTCCGCTGGAAAGGTGCAGGGGAATTCATCAACACCTACTTCTGGTGCAGGATGTGTGCAATGCTGCACGCCCCACCTTACCACAAATCCTACCCGGACATGCACAAGTGGTGGGCTGGGGCTGGAACCTGCAACGCGGGCCACTGGAGGACCCAGGCCACAAAACCTCCACAGACATTGACCAACACTGCAGATATCAAGGATGACAATGGGTAAATGAAGCTTTGGTGTCATAAACTCACCAATGTTTATTTACCCATTGGTCGAGATCCTGGTGCTCAAGGTTGTTACTGACTCTGTGGACTTTGACACTGAATGACTGGTGGCACCAACAAACTATAATTTATCTATTATAGCATGATGAATCAAGGCGATTAGCTTTCAGCAATTTGGTTATTACATTTATTTTCGACAATAACGTGACGAATCAATGTGTATACCATGACGAATCGATGAAGTCTTTGACGGCATTGGTGATACTTAACATGATGCACTAATTGTTGAATTGTCGAAGAGTCATTCTATGTCACTTGTATGCTTTATTTATACTTGTTGCTTCGATCATTTTCATGTAGGTGCATTCCATTGTCTTTTATTATCCTTTTGAACCTTGTCTTTGTGAATGTTTTCACATTCATGTTCATTTATTGAGAAATATTGTTGATTGACTTATTTGTTAGATGTTTTTCTTTAATGCTGGATTCCATCGTAAATGTGTTGTGATAATTGTTTTATATTCTTTTTATGTAAAAGAATTACATTCCTTCTTTAGTCGTATGGTTAGTGATTTTTTCAAAATTATTCAAATTTCAAAAAGAATTTTGCTTCGTCTTTCACGAAAATTTGAATATAATTTTCCAGTGTGAATTGGAGCCTGTTTATCACAGCAAGTGGCTGAACAAATAAATGTTTTTTTCATCTAAGTCAAATGATACGGGTATCATTGAAACTTTTTTATGGGGTGTTTGCTTTGGGCTGGTTAATAGTGTTCCTAAGAACACAGTTAAATGTGTGTGGTCATTTTTTTTTTGTAATTATTTGACCATAACTAGGACATGACTCAACATATAGGAAATTATTACAAGTAATAAGTTTTATGATGGTAGAAAATTATGCATTTGCAAAAAGTTTTGTAAAAATATTTGGTTTATTTTTAATGCTATCAATTAATGATGTTTAATACTCTTAAGTCAATAAATCTACTCTTAAGTTAGTACTCTTCCTCTTAAGTTATGTTTAATACTTTTAAGTGTCTAAATATTTTGGGTCATTGCCTTCTTTCAAAATTAAAAAAAGTCACGATCCTCATAATTGCTATGCAAAAAAATATGAGAACTATGTTGGACGTCTATATTTTATAATATATAAATGTAAAATACCATGTTTTAAAAATATTTGTAAATAATTTAAAATTAAAAATTGAATAAAAGCGACTGTTAAGCTTACAACATTGAGGATGAAATCTATAATATATATAACAAACTTAATATGATTAACTTCGAGATTAATCATTTTTTCTTGACCACCCTAAAGAGTCCATACCCCTACTTTAATAATCATTGCTTTAAAGCTTAGTAATTAATTATTCAAATTTTTCTTAACATTAATTTTTTAAACACTTTATTTATGTTATCGAAAATTATATGAAAAATAATTAAAATTGCAAGTAAATACTCTTTAACTTATTTGCTTCAGAGGATTTGAAATTTTATACAAAATAGTTAAAAATAAAAGGAATGAAATGTATTTTGTAAAGTAGATAATTAATTTGTTTACTGAAGAAGGATTTATATTTCGCTGTTTCGTATTTTTTAAAAATAATTTTAGAGGAATTTGTTTTTTGTCTTTTTCAAATTTTGAAGGGGATTTAAAAGGATTATATACAATTTTCACTAACTTTATTTTCTTTTTATTTATTTTTTTCTGATTGTGTATTCGTGGATTATTGTTAATGATGTTTTTTTCTGAAAAGAAAAAAAATCCTGCATAGTTGGAATATTTGCAAAATGTTTCGTTTTCCAACATTTTTATTTTTATGCATTTTCTTGTCCTTTTTTTTTTTTGGAAACTTCACAAAGCGCACAGTTTCAATGTGATTACAGTTAATGAAATTTAGGCTGCTCTTGATTATTTTTTTTCCTTAAAAAATCAAATCATTTTGTATAAAATAATGTGAAGGAGAGAAAAATAACGGTTTTTTCCCCCTCTTTATAAAAATATAATTACTTGCAGTTTTGTGGTTTCTAATTTAATTTGCTAACTGAAGCAAGAATGTAAATGTCTCATTTCTACAGAAAAAGAGAAAAAAAGATATCAAAATAAACATTCCTGCTACTTGAATGAAAACTTTTTCTGCTTCTTTCATCTTTGAAATGAGAGTCAAGAGCAACCATTTAAAAAAAAAAGTTGTAATTGTACATGCATTCCAAAATTAAATGAATATATTGACTGTGTGATGTTTGGAGCACTTATATATTTGTGTAATATGTGCATAAAATTATATTTAAAACAACATTGAAAGTGATAAAATACAGTTTAAATTGAATATATGGCTTTGATGTATAATTATTTAAAACTGGAGATCTATGTTAATTTCACAACTTCTCTTTTATCGACTAACACGTTAAAAAATTTGTATCTATTTGATGGGATTTGAAATGTAATGTTTGTATATGAAATAGCTCTAAAATTATAATTGATATTTGAGAAATGAAATCTATCCAAAGAATAATCATATATTTTTTCTGTCGTCATATTGTTCAAATAATTAATGTTGATAGATAATAAATATTTCATGCTGCTAGAATTGAGTCATAAGTAAACAAATTCTATATATTATGCTGTGAATTTTTGTTTCTATTATTCATTTAATATCATAGCAAATTTATATTTATTTCACCTTTCTTAAGTTTTTAATAAATATCATATAATATTTTCAGTTTGCTACAGTTATTTTTTATTTGGAATAATGAATTATTATAGAGATTTAAATTCATGTCAGTGGTATAATAAAATTATTGATACACAAATAATTTTTTAAGTAACATTGTTTATTATTTTAAGAAAAATTGTTTATTATTTTAAGAAAAAATGTTTATTATTAAGAACAGTAAAGCTAATTATTTTAAATATGGTACAGCAATTTTTTAAAAATAAGACTTCCAAACTTTGTTTTAAACAATTTATTTATATCTTTATAACTATGAAAAAAACATTTGTTTAATTTCTTTTATTTTTAAAAGCACTTTAAAAGTACAATAATTTTTCAACGCGTTAAAGTAGTGTTACAATTGCATGCTTGCATTAGAATTAATTGCATTAGAAAATTTATTTGAAAATACTCGAATAGCGAATAAGATGTGCTCCCTTGTAATCTTTGTTGACCCGTTTATGAATAATTTGTGATGTGGTTTTATTTGTTATTTGACGGAAACTGTATTTGTGCATGACAAACTGTAATGGTGTTATTTATTTTAATTTCGCTAAGAAGCGAAATATGTATTTATTGTTCCCCATCGATGTACAGCTTATCAAACTATATATCATGAATGTAAAAGATGATGTACAGAATAAAAAAAAATGTGTGGTAATAAGATGTATATTTTTTACTTTATTAACTCATGAAAACAGACAATATAAATATTGCAAAGTAAATGAAATTAAATATTAATATAAAATATACAAGTAATATAAAAAAAAAAAAAATTAAAGTCAATTGATACTTTTTTTTCCTATATTGCAGAAAGGTCATTTACAAATAAAGTTGAAATTTCCCTCTTACATCTGGCGCCATCTATATTAGATACAAGCAACTTAAATCTAAAAAAAATAATTAATTAATTAAATTTAATTAATGAATTAATATTTGAAAAACTGCATTGACATCAAATGTCATCCACTACAAGTTCAAAAAAATGTATGTGAACTTGAGTGAGTGAATAAAAAGTATTTTATAAACGATTAAAAATTTCAACAAGATATATATAGCGAGTGTGTGAACTAATAGTAGGAATTGAAAAAAGATACATAAACAAAGATACATAATAAACAGTAATCAAAGATACATAGAAATACATATAAAATAATAATCAAAGATGCATAAAAGATCAAGATAATTCTTGAACTTTTGGTACTTTGCTTTATTTTATTTCTTATTGGCTATGTGTTGCTTATACATTTAACAATAAAGCACACAATTTGTATCTAAATATTTAAGGCTGTTTATTTCATAATTTATTCATGAAAGAAAATTTAGTCAAGGTTTTCAAATACATTTAAATTTTTATTTTTAAACCAGATTAATTCAAAGTTGAAAGTATTGGGATGGATTAGTCCTAATATTAATTAAGATTATTTATTTCGTGTCAATTAATAAACCCTCTGTTACAGATTAGTAGTTTATTCATAATATTGTTTATTGTCATAATCAATCTTTTTTTTTTTTTGTTAGAATAATGAATAAGATATATGAATTCATTTTAATTTCTTAAATTCTTTGCACAGTTTAACAAGTAGATATAATTTATTAGTAATCGTATCATTATAGTTAAAAACAATATGTTAAGATTACATTTATGTTTTTAAATATTCCCGGGTTGATTCGTAATGAGGGTAGGAGCTGGAATAAATAGACCACACGCCTGGGTCTCAGGAAATGAGAAAGGTGGATTCTTGAATGCTTCATTTCCGTCCACTGCAAATGGGGCCTGAAAAAAAATTTACGCAAACGCAATGTTGCAAGGCTTAATTCTATCTGTCAATACTATTTTTTCATGCTTTTTGCTGCTGGTTTTTGATTTCCTGGTGATGGATTGGGAACGATTGAGAACGTCTAAATGCCACCTGCAAAAGCACCTGTTTTCAAGAGTATTTTCAGTTGGTTAAAAAAAATGAAGAAAAAGTAGAGGAAGTTTAAAAATTAAAGACACTGTGGGAAAGGAAGCCATGTGGTGTTATGTTTTATCCTGAATCGATTTGTTTGCCTGTCGCTAAAATTTCCGATTTTGCTTTTGGAAATATTTACATGTATCTGCTAATGCATATAACAAATCTTTTTCTTTTAATTTAACGCTCTTTTAATTGTTCGTTGATTAAACAGTTCATATTTTTATCCAAAAAAATTAAAGTCATATTATATGACAACTTATTTTTTAAAACATTGGCAGCCCTCGTGTTCCTCTTGTATATATGTAACATACAGTCATATGATGTATATATGATGGTATAATGTATATGTGACCTTTTACATACAATATCAGAGATTATACGCATATGGGAATCGATACGAAAATGCATTTAGAAAGTCTCTTTCTGTTAATTTAACGATTTAATTATTTTAAATGTTCATGTTATTATTTATCGAAATTAAAGATATATTATATATTTTAAAACATTGGTGGACCTTGGTGGTTTCACTTATATGTGTCACATACAAGCCCTCTGATGGATAATGTATATGTTACGTTTATACCTTTTACATGCAATATAGAGAGTATATGCATATTAGTAACAATACGAAAATGCATTTAATAAGTCTTTTTTCTTTATTTTAACTATTTAATTGTTAAAACCTGCTTGGTTATCTACTACACCAATGGTATGAAGTTTCTTTATTATGAATGGTATTATCATTAGAAAAGTTTATAGGGTAAAAGTTTCTTAAAATTTACTTTCAAAATTGATTGACAAAAATTAAATTTCATTGATTAATATGTCTTTTTATAAATATGTAACGTTTATATTAATATTCCACATGCTTATATAATAATTTTGCTAACATTTAGTTGATATAATTATATTAAAAAACCATTTAAATATGAAAAGTTGGATATAATTTTAGACATTTGTTTAAAAGATATTTTCACGCGCCTTACTCAATCAGCATTACAAAACAGCTGTTATTTCATCTATGGGAAAAATCCTTCATTTAATCAGAAGCACAGTTGACACTCCTGTCTTTTAGCAAATGTTAATCCGGCCGTGTACCTTATAAATTCGATCTCAAACAATTTGCTGCCTCTTTTTCCTACCTATTGAATGTTTTCCCCGACTGAAGTTTTAAGATAGAAAGAAAAGAAAAAATATATCCACAGACAGAAGATAGGATTCATGAATAATTCATGGATCAGGAAAATAAATCCAACTCCCTTTTCCAGTGTTAGAGAAGTTTTGCAGTGCTCTCTTGCTGGTGAAAACACAAGCTTCATGCCATTGCTTGTTCCTGCTTCTATTCTCGCTGGTTTCATAGCATGTCTTCTTTTTTTCCTTTTTCTTTTCTTATTTCTTTTTTACCTTTCTTTTGTCTTTATTGACAAAATGGGAGTTTGAATTTCTACAGACTAGAAAGAATTCGGTGATACATAGACTTGTCATTCGACTGCTGCATCTTGTCTGACTCGCGTCGGGCCTTTCTTCGGAGTTTCGCATTTATTTAATCCGAGAATCGGCCAGGAAGATGTCTTGTGATAAGGTTGGAATTGAAACGCCTTTCGTTTCTGCTGTGTCTTTCTCTTGTAGGTTGATGAAATTTATACTGGTGCCCGTAAGTCTGGGAAATACGCGGAATGGGATGGAGTTTAGTTGCATTCTATTTTCAAGGGATTTTATTTTATGCGCCAGGAGACGATAGACTAAAGTTCTAAATAAATAAGGATTTGCATTCATTAATATTTCTTTTGTAAATGTATGTTAAATTTCATTTTTTTAGTTATGGTGTTATGGTAAAAGTGCTTCTGGAAGAAAAAAATAACATTCTTCTTTTTACTTATATTCATTAAATAATTTTTTTGTATGTAAAATTGGTCTGTTTAAAACTAAATAAGTCTGCAATTCTAACCAAAATAAAACAAAATATCAAGTTCCTTAATGAAAATGGTAAATATACCACTTTCCAGGATATTCCACTCCATGTTGGAATTGATGAAAATGAAAGAGCTGATTGTCTAGCAAAAAAAGGAACAGAGTATATCCTAGACTGTGTTCTAACCCTTTTGACTCTTTTAGGAGAATTAGACGGAAGAAAATTAAGTCATTGTTTATTAGTGAATTATTATCTAACACTAAAGGAATAGTCGAGACAATCCGGGATGACAGAAAAACATTTAGTGGAAAAATTCGCTCAGAGGCTGTTGCCAATCATAGATAAAGAACTGGACACGACTACCTGGCCGAACATCTAGCTAAAATAGGGATTGTGAATTCCGATATATATGTTTCATATAATACAGAGAAATCTTAAGATCTGCTGTTCTAAGCCTATCTTGCTTGCTACCGTCTACTCTGACGTACAACAGAATGTTGATTTTTGTAAGGGCTACTGATCACACGGATTTTAATTATAGTGCTTCTAACTTTATAAATTTTTATCCTTAGAACATTTAACTTGTTTTATAGCATTTTGGCCATATTTGTTAAGAATATCTGATCTTTTCCTTTGTGATTTTGATTTGTTTATATGCTCTTTTTATTTCTATAGTAAAGGGCCAAATTCGTATGGATTGAGTTCCAATAAAGCCATGGGTAACAATAACAAAATTAAATAGTCAGTTTATATTCTTTATTCTTCTGATTTTTCTACTAATTAGCTATTTTTATAGGTATTCGTGAAATCAGCATCTATCCTTTATTGCTTTATATCATTAGCTGTTCATTAGTTATAGAAGTCAACAAATGAATGAATTAATTGATTTATTGATAATTTCATTAAGGGAGTATTGCTTAATGTATGAATATTGCTTGATATGGATGAACGTGTCTTAGTAAAAAACATTAGATGCACCAATAAATACCCAAGCATATAACTCTTAACTTCGGCAAAGAATCTTTGGCGTAGTTTAAATTAATCTTATAAATTATATCGAAAGATTTATATGCATTATTGAATCCACGAATTGAACACTGTGTTTTAATTAATATATTTATAAGTTGTTTTATGGTTTCAAATGTGTTAATACTTTTTTATACAGCATCAATACCTTTCTTTCTACAGCATCAATTCCTTTGTTTATCTGTTTAGTAAATTAATACGATATTTTTATTTAACATTTAATTAAAGCAATTGCTCAATAATATCTTATCTATTTCTCGAGAGTTCCAGCGAGTATTGCACTTTACTATAATTTCAACTAACAAGTTAGCCTAACTTTTATTATCAAAATATAAGTACATTTCAGTCAGATTTAACGACGTATCTTTTTACCTTGCATATGTATCCAAAACTAATATACATTCAGAATACTATTCTCGGAAAAATCCATTACCTCTTAGTCATTTATCAAAAGCCTCCAAGTCGATCAATACAAATAACAAGCTGTGCACGGGACTTTTGATCAATTAATAAAAAGTCCCATAAAAGATCCGATATTCCCGCAAAAATGTCACGCCACACTCCAGACTAGAAGTGGGGCGAACTCAACATTTTCCCGATAATCATACACGGAACAGGTGCTTCCTATTGATTAGTATGAAGATTATGAACTCCCCTAACTAGGGAAGAATAAGGAATTACGAATGAAATATTCCGAATATCTTCTTCTTTTTTTTATCCCTCTCTTTCTGTATTTCTTAGAGGTAATAATCTTTTATTCAGAAGTAGAAGAATAAAGACGCAGAGTGCTGTCATTATTCAAATGACTACGATCTTCTCTGGAACGATGGACTGACTGGCCGTAATTTTATGGCCATCAGCTTCCACAAATCGGACCAGGAATATAAAGAGCCGTTTTGTAAGTTTTTTATTGCCTGGCTCGACGACTGGGTAAGGAGTTCCCATCTGAGCCACGAATATTGCTTTTACTTCCACTTTTTATTTCTGTGTGTTGGAAGTTGGGAGTCGTAAATCTTGGAGGGGAATGGAACTTTTTTACTTTCTAAACGACTCTGGTACTGTGCATGTTGTTCGTTTATTATTCTCTGGGACAGAATATATATTTTTTTACTATTCCCTTCCGGTCCTGTAGGGGAAGTTGTGTGCAAGAGTAAATAAACTGATCACGTTGTTCAGGATTTGGAGACAGAAAATGGGCAATAAATTAATGTTTTCAAGTACTTTGCATGAGAATATTTTTTTCCATAATATCTCATGAAAGGGAAACGGAATCCTATTTTATATCCGGATGGAGCTACAAATATTCAAGAATCCCTTTTATTCGTTTTACCGGATGGAGTTCGAAATAACTAAAATTGACGTCTAGGTGTAAGAATATATGTTGCTTTGAAATTTAACCCGTTGTATATTGTCTATAGTTTTTGTTCTTAGTAGGATCTTACTAATATTTTCTATAAGTAATTAAAATTTTATAATATTTAAATCAATCAATAATATATTACATCAAATAAGAAATATTACCGTCGTTTTTAATAGGACCTCCTTTATAATTAATTTAAGAAAATATCTGATTTCGTATCATCACTTGAGAATTTTGTTGTTTCTTATCCCACTTGGTCGACAGCAACATCTAGACCAAGTACATGAACCTGTGTGTTTTCAAACAATAAGAAACCGCTCCATAACTGCCATTTCTGCAACCCAATACAAGTCAAGATATGGGCAGGAATAACTTGAATCCATTTCGCTACATTTCGGGCAGAGGGCATAAATCTTAACATGACGTTGCGTACGAAAATGACCACCGCGGAGACTAGCATGCGCAGTCTGTTCGGATCTATTGCAGACCCCTATTAAAGCAGCACCAGGATGATTACAATCATACCCACTCATGTACGGGGGTTTACTCCTTGAGGAGTTAATATCTAATTTGACCCTAGATACTAGTTCCAAGAAAGAGAGACAACCATCATCAGTAGAACTCTTAAGGTTGTCCTCCTTGTCCATATCATCTGCAATCTCTATTCCACGTACGAAGGAACCCACTAAAAATATATCATTTTGATTGGCACTCAAGCAACTCAAAAGCTGAACAATATTCATCGTCGCCCCATCACCATGTTTCCTCCATTCAGCCAGGTGCTGACTAGATCTTAGGCTATCGCTCAGAATCCAAATGTCTGTATTGATATCCTCATTGACACAATATTTTAGAACTTCCTACTTGGGAATTCTTTTCATGCATGTAACACGATGAAAATTTTAGAAGCTTGTTATCTTGTAAACTTTTGATGTAAATATCTAAAGTGCTAGCGCAAATATTTTATTGTTTTATAATGTTTCTAAAATCAGTTCTATGAAATATAAGCGATATTGTAATGTTTCAGAATCTATAATGTATTTCAGTGCTTTAGATTATTGTATCTACAGTAACTACATTTCCTGCTTTTCATCATTAGTGTTAATAGAGATTCAAAGCAATTGACTTCATTACGAAGACTTCTCAAAATCTTTATTTCGAATTCTGTACTTTTAATCTTTAAAACTATTAATAATAGAACACAATAAAATATTTTATTGCAATTGAAAGAGAACAAAAATTCGCTTATATTGGTAACATCAAACAAACCTTAAATTTGTATATCACGGAATTTAAATTGCTCATGTTTTTCATATTAATGTAGAATAATTGCTTCAGAAACAGATCTGTTGAAATGTACTGGAATTGACTTTATTTTTATTACTATTTGTAAAATAAACGTTTTAAATATTGTACTTGAATAATGCAAATTTTGAATACTGTCATCTTAATCATCATTATGTCATCTTAAAATATATAACATAAATCTTAAATTATTTATTATTTTACTCTAATAACAGCTAAAATCTGCCAATTTATATGCAACCTGATGTCAAACAAATTTTAAAAAATCCGTTTGCTTAAATGTACATAGTTTAATAGTTTATTTAAGCGAAAGATAATTAAATACAATGTATTAAATGCAAATAAATGCAATCAAAATATATCTGTAGAAAAAATTTATTCAAAAAGTTTTTTTGTTAAAGTCATTTAAGATATCTGTCCTTTTCATTATCAAAAGTTATCAATTTCTCTTTATATGTATATTAATATAAATTAAATACACCTATTTTGATAAAAAATTCTTTCATGTTTTTAAGCTCAAAACCCTCTA
This sequence comes from Caerostris darwini, assembly GCA_021605075.1. Lineage (NCBI taxonomy): Eukaryota > Metazoa > Arthropoda > Arachnida > Araneae > Araneidae > Caerostris > Caerostris darwini. The sequence continues at coordinate 75,070 of BPLQ01014458.1, read as the reverse complement.
TTTTATTTTTTAAACACACCGATATAGATAAAAGCAATTAATTCATTTATGAATAAATTTTGAATTGAGAGTTTATCAACAAGATAACATTAATAATTGATTTTAATAAGATTAAAGGTTTAATAATTGGTTTAATAAGATTAAAGGTTTAATAATGTGATTTTAATAAAATTAAAGGTTTAATATTGGGTTTAATAAGATTAAAGGTTTAAAAATAATGTGGTTTAATAAGATTAAAGGTTTAATATTGTTTTAATGTGGCTTAATAATGTAATTTAATGCTTTTAATGGTGTTTAATAAGATTTTTAATTTGGTTTAATAATAGTTTATTTTCTCAAAAAAAAAAAGAAAAAAAAAAAGGTTTAAGGTAATTTTGACCTTTAAAACTAATATTTCAATAATCGTTCATTTATTTACCTAACATCAAATTTCCTGTTCACGCAAGCCTCATGTAGAAAACCAGTTTTCAACTATCAATTTTGTCGAACCATTTTGTGCTGTAGATTGGAGGAAAAAAATAGTACACACTTTTATTTTTTTCCACTGCCAGCAAACGGAAATTGCATCACAGCAAAACTAAACAGCATTATGAAGCCAGAACATGCTGCAATTTCCCCCTTCACCCCCTTCTATTCTTGGGTTGATTCGTAATGGGGTGGGAGCGGGAATAAATAGACCATATGCCTTGGTCCCAGGAAATGAGAAAGATGGATTCTTGGATGCTTCATTTCCGTCCACTGCAAATGGGGCCTGAAAAAAAAATTCACATAAACGAAATGTTCCAAAGGCTTAATTCTATCTGTCAATACATTTTTACCATGCTTTTTGCTGCTGGTTTTTGATTTCCTGGTTGATGGATTGGGAACGATTGAGAATGTCTAAATGCCACTTGTCACCAAAAGCGGTTTTCAAGAGTATTTTTAGTTGGCAAAAAAATTAATAGAGAATAGGGGAAGTTTAAAATTGTAGATACTGTGTGAAGGAAAGGTATGTGGTGCTCTGTTTTAATATGAATCGATTTGTTGCAATGTAGCAAAAGATTTTCCAATTTTATTTTTGGAAATGTTTACATGTGTGCGCTAATGCATATAGCAAGTCTTTTTCTTCCTAATTTCTTTAAAAGTTCATATTTTTATCCATCTACATTAAAGGCATATTATGTTGCATCATATATTTTTAAAACATATAACATCATATATATTTAAAACATTAAATTTTTTTCTCGTTTTCTAGTCATATATGTCACATACAGCCCTCTGACGGGTGATGTATATGTAACGGCTTATACCTTTTGCATGCAGACATTAGAAAATGTACGCATATTGGAGCTAATACGAAAATGCATTTAACAAGTCTTTCTCTATTAATTTAACGATTCGTTTTAAAAGTTCATATTTTTATCCATTAAAATTAAAGACATTATGTGGCAACATATATTTTTTAAAACATCGGTAGACCTCGTGTTCTACTGATATATTTCACGTACAACCATCTGAAGGGTTGTGAGGGAAGGACATTTCCTTCCATGAACGCTATTAGAGGAAAATTGATATATTTGCGTCTAGTACGAGAGAAATGAGATCGGTATGAAGCACTTGATACACGCTTTGTGACAATCGTCATTATGTCTGATCGTTTCTGAAAGATGCGACTATAATGATTGTCACCAGTGGATTTGAATCTCAGCACTTCTGCATGCTAATTGCGCACTTACCACTGGAAATATAAATTGACAGAAATGTATAGCTTTTGCATACAATATTAGAGAGTATACTCATATTGGAGCCAATACTGTGCATGAACATTTTTCTAGTTACATTTTGATTCTAGTAAGTAGATGAATAAGTATTTGATTACTTCTGCATGCTAGCTAGGCATCCACCCTGGACATTATAAATTAACAGAAATACTATATTAGAGAGTTATCTAAACTAATTAATCTAAACTTAATCTATACTTGTTGCATACAATATTAGAGAATATACCCATACTGGAACCAATACGGTGCATGAGTATGTAATGCTTCAATTGATGCATTTTTCCATTGATGCATGCGTGTAATGCATTTTTCCAGTTACATTGTTGACTCTGGCATTAAAAAAATCTTTATTAGAATATTTATTACGTTAATTGTAAATAACTGTTTGAGTTTTAATTATGAAAAGGTTTACGATAGATTTCGGAAGTAAATTTTTTTTAAATACATAATTTCTAACATTTTTGGTCCTTGGGATAATCAATTATTCGAATTGTGTTTTTTTCTTCAATAAATATGAAATTTTATTGCATTTAAACTACAATTACCTTAAATAAAATAACTATTATTTAAAAAACTAAATGAAAAGTCAATATTTTTAGCATTAAATATATTTAAAGTTGCTTAAATTACTTATGAACTTATTTTACCTGTAATGATGATATATAATTTCCTTTCTGAACTTATCATTTAATGGTATAAAATGTGTCGTATCTAAATAATTATACATATATATTTTTTTTTCTGTTTTTGGTAGTTGCAGTCTATTAACTTTTTATTTCTGTTTACATGGTTTTGATGATTTGCAAGCTCTCATTTTTTAAATGTTTTTTGTGTCATTTTCAAGGGAAAAGCATAAATTATTTTGCTGTGTAATGAGATTTGTAATCAAGGTTTCCGCGTCGCATGCGATAATAATATTATCGCGCCACCTAGTAAACCGCTAATGATGATTTTGTTTTCCTGCTAATGATATACCCATCCCGCTACAAAAGATTAATTTATCTCCTTTTTTTTTTACTCTTTTCCTTCGAAACTATTTCGACTGAAAATATTTTTGCACTCTTAAATGAGCAGATAATTCTTACAAATTAGTGCAATTTAAAGGACTGGATTTTTTTAATGTTTTTCGCGCTTATAAATTTTTGTGTATTTTGAAAATCGGACTTACAATATAAAATATTAGCAGAATCCAGTAATTTATAAAATATTTTAAAAGATATTTTAAGCTCTCTAGTTTTTAAATGTAGAAAAATATAGCTGTTTTCCTTTGAAACTATTTCGATTGAATATTTTTTGCATTCTTAAATGAGCAGAAAATTTTTACAAATCAGTGCAATTTAAAAAGGCTGAATATTTTTTATGCTCTTTCATATTAAATTTTTGTTTATTTTGAAAAAATGTCATATTGGTCATATAGTATTTACTATTATTTTATAGTAAATACTATATGGCAAATACTATATGACTTTTTGATGTATTACTCATTTTTTTATGATGTATTTACTAATATTTTATATTGTAATTTATAAAATATTTTAATATAGGGCTGTTCCACCAATAAAGAAGAAGTAAAATATAAGCATGTCAAATGAAAATCTGCGGTTCGAATCCAGCAATTTTTTTTTTTTTTTAATTATTTCAAATTCTGATTATTTTGATTTTAAATAGTAAGAAACAGATGATCTGATTTAATTTAAAAAAATTATTGATTGATTGAATATTTAAGTCTGCTTTTTTAATGTGTTTAAAATTTGAGGTTTTTCCGTTAGTTGAGACAATATTTGGATTATATTTTATAAAAAATTTATTTGTAATGTATATTTTTTATAGATTTTAAATTGTACGCAATGAATTACAATTATAAAATGATCCTTTTAAACGAAGTTTAAGATTAACCATAAAAGAAAATTATTTAAAAGCAATGTTTTTTAACCAGCATTAAATTATATTTAAAAAAATTCGACATATTTAATTTTTTATGTTTTAAATAAATTTAACAGTGTTCAAGCAGCTGTAAGTATTTTTTTGGGGTTTTTGCAAACATTTTACAATTGACACCAAATAATTAATAAAACGTTGCCAAAATACAGAAATTCTACGATTTTAAAATAAAAATCTTAAATGTTATAAAATATTTCAAATATAATCAATCATACCACTTAATTCTGTGGATAGTTTTATATCAATTTAAATAAATTTATTTCCAGTGATGCTTCAAGTTTTTGAATCGTTGCGGGGTTAAAAAAAAAATGGCTGAACGTGCGGGGCAAACTTAAAAGCTTTCTGCTCTTTATTTTTTAAAGCACTCTTTTCCAGAACTAGGGAAAGTGCGGGAATGCTAACTCGGCTCAAGTTCTTGTTTATTCAGAGTGCAAAAGACGATGTTCTTGCAATATTTGCAGTTTTCTTTCTTGAATAAATTGCACACTTTATGCATTTTGTTGCTCTTTTCTTCATTATTCTGTGTCAGCAGATTTTTTTCCCTTTGATGATAAATGAAATTAAACTTCGCCATTTTAATCTTGTGTATAAAATTGCTAATGATAATTTTATTTTATGTATATATTTTCCTTTTATGTTTGTAAATAAAGATTTACGAGCATAATGTTTAATTAACTGTGCATTTTAAAAGGTTTTGGTCTTTCATGTATTTTAGTTTAATAATGTTTTAAATAAACTAAATTATAGTTTATTTAGATTACATAAGATTTTCAAAACTGATGAATTTCAAAATTTGCTTTTATTCTGTTTTATCTTGTAGGAACAGATAAACGACATAAATTGAAAATGCAAATGTATGTAAAACATATTTAAAAATATATGCAACGTATGTAAAACATATTTAAAAACATATGTAACCTGTACTAATACACAGGGTTGTGCTAAATATATTTTTCTCGGAGTGAAAGACTGTAAACATGTTTCTCAACAGAAGCTGATGATTGTGCTATACTTCCTCTCGGGTGAGAGTCTCTAGTCCTACTAACTGTTTTTCCTGAACGCCAAAGGGCGATGCTTTTACCAGCGTGTAAGAGGAAGCACATTACAATACACAGCGTACACACGTTATATTATACACAGTTGGCGCACGTTATTATACACAGGGTTATGCTAAATATGTCCTCTCAGAGTGAGAGACCCTAAAGTAAGGGGTTCTGAACAGAAGCGAGTGGTTGCGCTGTACTTCCTCTCGGGTGAGTGTCGAGACCCTTGAATGCCACAGGAGTACTCTCTTGCCAGTGAGTAAGAGGAAACACGGTTACAACATTTTTATAGGACAGCCTATTCTTGCTCTGAATTTTATTGTTTAATAAGTAGAAAATGAAAAATATTCTATTTTATACAATAAAAAAAACAGCCATTTCTGTAATATCCATAGAAAAAAAAAACATCATTACTATTTTGTTTTACTTAATCCCTAAGATTTGTCTGATTTCTTAGTAAAACTTATTTTTCTTACAATTTTGGGTGTCACATAAATAAATATTCAACCGAGTATATTATTCACGCTTTAGCATTAGACACACTTTTGCATACCTTTTGTATAACAAATATGCAATTCCTTTGTTTATAACCTTATAGGCATCACAAAACTACTGTATTTTAATCAAGAACTTTTATACCGTTCCTATAGAAGATTTTGATAGTTCACTGAAGTCTTTCAGTATTCACCAAGAAATTTGTATTAAGATCAAATTAAACAGAATGCATCATGCTAAAGCAGTGGGAAACAGTGGATTGCATGGATAGAGATGTACAAATCCAGAGAGAGTGAAGATTTCCATCTGAATGCAACTGGGGGAATTGGGAAATACACAACTGGTGCAACTTGTACACCAACAAGTAAGGATTCGACTAACAATGGGAAAACATAGGTGTGCGAATTTTGTTCGCATTCGAGAGAAAATGTTTTGTGAAGTTAATTAGAATCGAACATGTGTATGTTCTTCTTGAATATATTCTATTGTACTTTTGAGCAAACTATGTCTGCAACAAGTTCTGTTGATCGTTTTGGTCTTGAATTCATGATTAAGAAATCTTTTTTTTTTTTAATATTTCGTCAACAATGACCGACTGCAATTTTATTGAGTGTTTGAAGAAATAGATTTTATCTTGTAATGATAAAATTGAATCGTAACAAAAGAAGATGGTGTAAGATTCAATATAAATCTTTCAGAAGGTACATGTTGAAAATTATTTAGCTATGCTCATAACATTTGTATTATATTGATATGATATAAAAAGTCATTGATGCAAGATTTAAATAATCCTATTGAAATTTTTTAAGTCTCCAATTGAAAATAAATATATTGAAGTTTATATTATCAATTTAATTAGTGGGTTTTATTAGAAAAGTTTTATTATTTTTTATATGTGTATTATGGTAAAAATTTGAAACTAAACTTCATGCAAAAATTTATTTTTATTAGCTATACAATGTTTGTAGAATCGTTTGCTAATTAATTAGCATTTTTAATCTTTTACTTATCTATATTTCTTATAATCATAATGATAATAATAATATTAATGATGATGATGATATTATCGTCATCGCTGTCATTATTAATAATAAAAATAATAATAATAGCGGTAATGATAATGATGATGATAATAATTCTTTCAATAAGATTAGAAAATATAAATATAGGCAACAAGATTAGAATGTGATGATGCATTTTAAATGAAAATGTTATTACACTGATTCTGTTAATTATGTTTTACTAATTTTCATAATTAGACATTGATAAACACTACTATTAATTAATAAAATATATATTTATTAAAAATTTATTATTTCAAGTTGGATATAATAAAATAAACTATGATTGTAGATTTTGGTCTGTTTAAATGTTATAAAGATGTTCAGCTGCGCAAATTAGCCAAAATGTTAGTGAAAATAAATATGCTGTAAAAAATACTTATTCAAAAAAATGTAAATATATTTTATTTCCTTACGAAATTTGTTTAAACATCCTATTTAAATCTAACTACAATTTCCGAAAAGAAATGAAACGTTATTTTATTTTTGACTTATGTTTTAAACAAACCCAATTTTTGAAATGCTTTTAAAGCTTTTAAAGTAATAGCTATTTATTTAGACATTCCCATTTCGTTTCTATTATGCAATTGCAGCATTTCCCATAGCTTCAGCAACTCAATTCACATTAAATTTCAAATTTGTCAGTTTCAATTCAGTAAATACGCAATAAAATACTTTTCAACAAGAAAAGTTGTATTTCGCTTTCCCAAAATTGGATAACTACCTCAAACAAACACCAAAGAGTTTTCCCTCTGTTTACTCCCATTTCTCTTTTACATTAAATACAGAAACATATCGGATTGCTCTCGGGTGAATCTAATATATTTATGTGCGTCTCATTACAACAGTCAGAGATTCATATATACCGATTGTTCTAATTCTGTATATGCCGGTGCATCCTTAATCAGCTCGTCAATTAGTATGAGGGCTCCCAAATCATTTCAAATGACAGTAATGATAGCTGCGCGTAATAAGGAATCCAAGAATGCGGGCATTGAATAACGGTCGGGCACAAAAGCAGTGGAAGACAGGGAATGTCAGATTGTCGTGCTAATTGTTGGGGAATGGAGAGGAAACAGCTGTTATGGGCAGTTAAGACTAATTGTGACAGAATAACGACTCGTTATTAACTTGGAGTGGGAAAATTACCTCGCGCATATTCAGACATAATTGTTGGAAGTCAATTTGCAAGAACGGTTTTCCCTCCAGTGTATATACACACGTTTATTTGGAGTTTGTTTGCTGAGTGAAATGTGTCATTTAATGACATCTGTGTGTTGAAAGATTAGGAATTTGATGGAAAAGGGTACTGTTATTTTCATGGAAAATCAAATTGATTAAAAATGATTTATTTCATTTTATGATTACTTGAATGTAAAATACATTGCACTTAAAAAATTATTAAACATTTTTTTAAACAAATGAGTTTCTTTTTCAATTGGTACATAATATCCTACTAATTTAATATTCTTGATTTGTAGTAGTTGTAGTTACACAATGAAAGGCTCATTTTGCGAAATAAAGTTGGAAGGAAATCTTTTTTTGAAAGAGAATTGACCTTAACTAACAGTTTATGAAATCTAGGAAAGCGCCCATGTAGTCAGCCGGACACTAATGGTGAACCAAAGCACATATTAAATTATACCAAAACGCATACCCGGAATTATGACAAAGTGCATGCCAAGTCCGGATTAAGAGCTATATTTACTGATTTAATGAAGATGAGATATTGAACAATAATGAGTTAATTTCTGCTGATGCTCCAGTCATCAATCCATTATACAATTATAAATTTTTTTCTGCTTTAAATCAAGGCAAAGCATGCGTGTACTGAGCATTCCCAATTTTAACTATTTTACTTAATTTGCAAAAATAATTAATTAATAATTAATTTGCAAAAATAATTAATTAATAATTAATTTGCAAAAATAATTACTTAATAATTAATTTGAAAAAATAATATATTGAGTAAGCCTTTTTCTATTATTTTCAGAAATAAATGTTTATTTCTTTCTTTTTTCTTCAGTCTGATAAAGACATGCAAGTAGAGATAGCTTTATATTTAAATACAGAAGGATTTCAATTTTCACAATTTTATGGCATTTATTTATATTTCCCCTTACAAAAATTTAGCGGCGGCTGCGTTGCAGTGCGCACTCTAAGAGAAACGGCATTCCAATAATTATAACATTCAATATTACTTTAAGTGATTTTGAAGTCCTTCTTTTATGTTCTTAATGATAAACAAAAATATCAAAGATATTGAAAATCTAAATTCATAATTTTATATTTATTTCAAAGCTCTTTCAGGTGTTATCCTCCTTAGTGATATCCTTTAATATTTCCAATATAAAAGTGCATAATTTCCGGACATATATTAAATATTCTATTATACGACCCGATTGTTAACCATCTTTTTCTTAGAACTTCCCAAAACACACCACACCCTGACACGATACACCCTCTTGTACCTCCAAGGTTCAAGAAATTAATCAAAACAAATCTCTTCTACATGAGTGGTATTAATATTGAATTATGCTGTTTTATTCCTCCGTCCATAATCTTTGAATCCTTAGCCTGTTCCCCTAATTTAGCAATGCGCAAGAATAACCGATGGGAAAACCATGTTGATGTTTCGGGAAGACAGCTGATAAATCTTATTAATCAGTGCACCAGCGGAATGTAATCTTCCGTGCTCATGAATGGTTCATCAAATATTCAAGCAGATTCGAACGCAAAACAAAAATTTAATCCATATTTGTCCAACGTGAATAGCTAATTTTTCATCAATGGTTGTTTCCATTCCTTGGAAATGGGCAGTGAAGGAATTACTCGGAATTTTAAACCAATCTGTTGTATGCTTCAGATATAATTTCTGCACTGTAAGTTCGGATTATTTAATTGTGGAAGATATATATATTTTCTTTGAACTAACGATCGCATCTATCAAGATGCTTTTTTATCCTACGCCATATAATTTTTCAATTCCTTCTATTAGCTCCCACTCTCCCTATATATATCTTGTTCAAATTTTCAATCGTTCATAAAACACTTCTTATTCATCCACTCAAGTTCAAATACATTTTTTTAACTTGTAGTGAATGACATTGGATGTTAATACAGTTTTTTTCAAATATTAATTCAGTAATTAAATTAAATTAATTAATTTTAGTTTTTTTTAGATTTAATTTGCATATATCTACCAATAGATGACGCCAGATAAACTTAAAAAAAATGAAGGAAAATGATTTATAAAGGTCTTTCTGCGATATAATGAAAAAAAAGTAGGAATTGACTTTAATTTTTTTTTTTTTAATATTACTTGTTTATAAAAATACTCGGAATTTTAAATCAATTTGATGTAAGCTTCAAATATAATGTCTGCACTGTAAGATTGAATTATTTAACTGTGGAAGATATATATTTTCTTTGAAATAACAATCGCTTTCTCTAAAGATATTTTTTCTGTGGAATATCCTTTTTCATAACCATGAATAATCGCATATAAATTAATTATTTTCATAATTATATCTGTAGCATGAATTTACAATATATTAAATTTTCAAAATACGTAAGAATTGTTAATTTGTTTACAATTTTTAATTTAAAGCGAGCGTTATAGATATTATATATATTAACATATATTTATATTTTCATATTTATGAAAATAAATTGATTATTCTGAAAATACGTTTCCAGAAAATAATTATTATTATACATTCTTTATATTTTTAAGAACAAATTTTAAATATATTTTTGATTTAATCTACATTGTTTAATAATACTATTTGTTTGAAATTTTCTCAGACATGAGCAAAACATTTCTGCGAAGTTTATGTTAATAGAATTTCAATAAGCAAATTCAATAAGCAATTCTTAAAATACGTATAGAAAATGTTAATAATGTGTCAATAAAAATGGCAGTAGATATTCAATAAGCAATTCTTAAAATACATACAGAACATGTTAATAATGTGTTAATAAAAATTTTAATAGAAATTAAATAAGCATTCTTTAAAATAGATATAACAAAATTCCTTTATTAATGTCTGTTAATTCAAAACAGTACTTTGGGATTTTCTTTTACAAACAAAAAAAGCGTATTTCTAAGTATTAATTTTTTGAGCGATATAAGCATTGCGTCAATAAGTTCTTTCTCTCTCGCAAAACTAAATAATTAAAAATAAAGAGAGATAAGAACCCTAATTGGATGTCATTATCTTTATTTTTCTTTAACATTTATAAATCTTTTTAATTGCATTCATTGTCGAATTAAATAGTTACTTTTTAAAGCTTTTCATTTATTACTTCGAGCGCTTTGAACTGCTTCAGATATTTTGGTTAAGAAAAATGCTTTATCTAAGAAATAATTTCAGTTGATTTCGAAAGTTAAATTATTTCTTTTGAATTCGAATTTTTATTTTATATTTCATTTAATGTTCTTTTTATCTTTTATTGTTGAAATAATTTCAAAGAAAGTAAACATTGTATAAATATTTTCATTTTAAAACTATTAGAAGATTTCGGAAATCGGTTTCAGCTCATAGCTTTGTTCTTGGAAAAAAATTCACAAGAACAAAGATGAAAGTAGTTTCGTCATTTGCTTTAGAGTTGTAGATATTGTTTGAACAGTTTTGATATGTGACTTACATTATTAAAATTATTTAAAATAATAATAATATATAAAGTTGCTGAAAGATTTCTTTCGTCTATATCGATGTGAATTGCATTTTTCGTATAAAATGAGATAATAACAAAAATACTAATTTGAAAAGCTTTGTTATCACTCATTTTGAAGACAGTCTTTTCAATTTTTATAATTTTCCAGTTTTCTTAAGTAGTTTTTATATTTATTAATCCATCATTTATTCGAAGTATTTTGTGAGCGAGTTGCCCAAACAATGAAGCAGTGAACAAATTTTTTTAATGAATCAAAGGCAATGATAAAAGTCTTGCTATGGTTTATCTCATATTTCTAAAGATTTAGTAAAAAATAAAAATAAAAAAAAAAAAAAAAAAAAAAAAAAAAAAAAAAATAAAAAAAATAAAAAATAAAAAAAATAAAAAAAATAAAAAAAATTAAATTAATTTATGTTCTTGAGAAAATAAATTTATAATACTTTTCATTTTAAAAATAATACTTTTCATTTTTTAGTATTACATTCATAGTGATAAACTGTGATTTTTTTGTATTTATTTATTCACCTATCACCTATAAATTTCTTTTACTTTTAAAATATAACATAATTAAAATCTGAATGCTAAATGTTTTTGTCCATTTAATCCCTTTAACTAATAGTAGTTGAACTAATAGTAGGAATTGAAAAAATAAAAAATAAAAAAAAATTCTTTAATAAAGCTGTATTTCAACAATAAACTGATCCATTAAGAAGTTAATTGAATGTTAAATAACTCAGTTTAGATTCATGACATGGCAGGTACAAGAATATGCATAAAAAGTAGACACGAGCATCAATGTAGTACTTTTATACAATATGTTAAATTTTGATTTCAGAATAAATATTTGGATTTATAAAAGAACTTTTGTCTATTTTACTTAGTTAAAATATTATAAAGTGTTTAATAGTAAAATGCTTGATAGTAAAATGTTTAATAGTAAAATGTTTAATAGTAAAATGCTTCTTAAATCGTTATGTAATAAATAGTAATCTATATTTATAGTAACCTAAATCTATGTAAAACAAATTTCTAGACTCCATTATGAATCCCAATCTGTCATTTACCCCAAAAAATATTGCTCCTAAATAACATCCATGTGATATTGATAGCATCCAAATGACAAGTGATTTTATGTTCTGGAAACCCCTTTTTTCCCCTAAAAATGCCCCTCCATTACTCTGAACGGATCGGCGGAATTTCCATTTTGCATTTGTTATCCAAAAGCATGTGCACTATGCAAGGCAAAAGAATAGCTGTAATTCCGAAGCGCGCCAAACCCAGATTTGTGGTCCTTATGTGGCACATAAATGCCGCCATTTGTGTCACCCCTAATACATTTTTCCACATGCGGATGTTTTTTGCTGCAAAAAATGCCCACCCAGTATTTCCCCCCATCGATTCTCGTGCTTCTAGTTGAATACAGAATACATTTTTTTTTCATTCTGTATGTAGAAGGGATTTCAATTCTCTTGATGGTGTGCTCTGAGTGGATAGAGATGAGTTGTGTGTTTTCTACTTATTGGTATCATCTTGGTTTTGGGAATATTTTGTAAATAAGTCTAAGTAGAGTAATTTTCGAAGTTTTCATTTTGGAAATAGTTTTATATTTTTACTATCTTTCAATATGTATCTTTTCTATTATACAATGTATGTTTATAACTATATAGCTTATACTATAAAATTTATTTATTCAATGCACACTTAAGAATTATATTAAATAGCGAGATCTTGAACAGGTGGCATTCATTATAAATTTAGCTGATGCATAGCAGATTAAGCATTATGCATGGTGCATCGTATGTGACTACTACACTGCATTCATTTTAGTGCTATTGCAATGTGGAATTAATGTCTCAGAAATAGCATCTATTGATTAGTAAACAGCTTTTTGACTTTAATATTTAATATTTTTTTATATATTATTCGCGTTGATTCCCAACACCCTTAACAGAGCATTCGGTTCGAAATGGTCTGCTCGGCTCATCTTGATTCGACTCGTCCCGACTCGGCTAGATTCGTTTGGACTCGCATGTCAAAAAATGTGTCGCTTGTTCTTGATGTTCCCTGCTTCTTATTGAAATTATTGATTCAGCAAATTTTCTTTATTTACCTAAACTAATAATTTTTAAATATTTAAATTCGGCTTTTTAAATACATTCTCTACTATTCATACTACACAAAATGAATATTAGATTCATTAAATGAATTAATTAAATTCATTAATTCATACTATTAAATGAAAATTATCAATTAGATTTTATATGTCAATGATAGATGAAACCAGATGATTTTTAAAATTTCAGCAATTCATATTGTATTATAGGATATTATATATAATTATTAAATTTTATTTATTATTCTTATTTTAAATGTTGATGTGATTAACGTTTATACAGCATGGTATTTTCCTACATTAAAAAGTGGTTTTGAAATTGTCATTGAATTTGAAATTGCCAACCAGGCTTCTGTTAGCTTAATGGTTAAATGGTTATTAGCGTTCTGCAATGTGGAAGATCAATCAGAAGCTTGGCAGCTATCTTGATTATGGCGAGAGGTAGGACTATAAATCAATACAGTCAGGATTATAAAGTTTAAATAGTTCCGTAGAGCTGGAAATCCTGTTCAGAGTACAGAGTTTCGGTTGTTCCAAATACCACGTCCAGATAAGTGAGGTTCTTAAAAACCTCTTAATTTGTTAAAACATACTTTTACTATAATCTTTAATTTTGACTTAATAATTTGATAAATTTTGCTTTGGCAATTCTATGTCCTCTTGTACGGTCATTAACAAACTTTGTCGTTCAGGAAGCACTCGCGAGGAAATATAAATGCCCCAACAATGAAAAAATAAGTAAAACGCTTTTATAGTTTTAATGCCTTCAAGTTAACATTTTCACTACTTTCCGAGATATTCTATAGTTCATTTTTATTTACTCATTAAAAATTTAGAAGAAACTAAAACTTTTTTCCACAGGACAGCTATTTATGTTACAAAACTTCATCGATATATCTGACTAATAAGTTTACCACTTTTCAAATATCTTTATAGTCAACGTAAACTAAAGTATTTAAAAGTTTAAGTTAAAGCTTGCAGAAATAAATTTCATTTCATTTTATATCTTTTGTCCCAAAGAACAAACTTGCTACATTTCGATCCAATCGTGTTTTGTTGTCGCATGGTCCCTCATGAAATCCGTTACATTGTAGAAGAAGAAATATCGATTAATTAATTTCCTTTCCAGTTGGAATGGTTTTATTGAACAAATCAAATATGCTTGTCTTGCCAACGCATTGTAGTGTGCGGCTGTAATTTATCGTCGAATCTCTAGATAGTAGCGTAGGCGTCTTTAAGATTTGAATATTTATTTTCTTGGCTTTTCGTCCACATAGCTTTTCGGACAATCTTATCTTTTCAAGAAATTAATGGTTTGTTGTAACATTTTCATACTTTTGAGGTATTTTCTTCGGTTTATGATGTAGATTTTAATTCAGCAGTATCAGACTTTCTTGGAAAAATGTATAATTCATTTAGCTCAGAGGCATTAAAATTCAATGAAATTCTTTTTTTTTTTTTTGTAATAGTCAAAGACTTTGTTTTCTTTTGCATTTGCATTTAAAGCTGTTTTATTCTGTTAATGCTTGTTTTATGATAGTAGATATATAGTTAATTTTTTTGTATAGATATATAGTTTTTTTTTCTTCTAAAAATACATCTTGTGAAATCTTCCGTTAAATATTGATTAAAAACATTGTATGAATTAAATCTTCCAGAACTATAAAACGTATCTTTTTTATATCTTTATTCTTCGGAATCAAAGCTTTAAATTAATGAGTAGACATTCTCATTTATTTAAACATGTAAGACGTAAATATATTTAAATCTATATAAGAAAACTTTTTTATCTTCCATTGTAAATAATAGATAATGAATAAGATTAATAACAATATGATTCTTTAATATTTTAAAAACATAAACTGCTTTGTTAAATTTAAAATAGTTTAAATTTGACGTGTTCTGTTAATGATGTTTACAAATTAACGAAAAAACATACTAGTTTATTTAAACTTATGCATTCAAATAAACAAAGTATATATAACATTTATAAATTATACTTTTACCGTAGACTGAAAAATAGCAAGATATTAATTTATTTGTATCAGTATTGCAATAAAAGTCAATTATTAAAAGTATACCGTTATACTTATACTTTTAATAAGTATATCGATATAAGTATACCGTTTCAATTTTAAATTAATATTTTACAATGATATTTCATTAATTTATCAGTTAGAAGTTTATGATTTTCGTTTTTAGACACTTTTTAATTCTTTTTAAATCAATATATTGTATAATTCATAAATTAAAAAATGCCATATAAAAATAATTCTGTAGTTCGTATTATATACTCAAAATCATGAATTCAAAAAGTAATTTATAATCTGTTAGGAGGTTTTCGGGGTATATTTACCCCATAGGTGCTCCGAAACAGGTACGTCTGTTTCCGTATAATCTGTTAAATTAAAAAACAAGTAATATTAAAAAAAAATTTTAAGTCAATTCCTACTTTTTTTTCACTATATTGCAGAAAATTCCTTTACAAATAAAGTTGAAATTTTCCTCTTACATCTGGCGCCATCTATTATTATTAGATGCACGCAACTTAAATCTAAAAAAACTAAAATTAATTAATTAAATTTAATGAATGAATGAATATTTGAAAAAACTGTAATAACATCCAGTGTCATCCACTACACGTTCAAAAAAATGTATTTGAACTGGAGTGGAGGAATAAAAAGTACTTTAGTAACGATTGAAAATTTGAACAAGATATATATAGGGAGAATGGGAGCTAATAGAAGGAATTGTAAAAAAGATTATTATCTAATTTAAAATACAATGTAGTATTATTAGTAATTTTTAGTAGGCATATTTACATAACCTACATATACAGAGTGATTATAAAAAAAAAAAAAAAATATATCTCGATATATGAGTCTAACTATTATACCATTCACAGAAACTGAATAAAATTTGGTTTTAAGTATTTTGAGATATGCGCTCAAGAATTATATGATAAACAACAGCTAAATTTTAACAACAACGGTACTGTGACACGATGTCGAAAATTTCAAATAGCAATACCTGCGTTTTTTTATTGGAATGCGATTTCCGTTTTGAAAAACCATTAATAGTGTTGGAACAATACCTGTCATACGAAAATCGCCGGCTCTGGAGGAACTACGAAGAATAGTGAAAACAACCAATAATTACAGAAAGGAAAACATTTTAACGTGTTTCATAAATTTTCCACGTGACCTCCTTCACACACGACACTTTGCATGATGCAGATGGTCGAGAGCACCGAATCCCATACCATGGCAAGAGGAATCTGTTGAACCTGACGTCTGGCGGCATTTTTCAAATTGGATGCATTTTGTGGATTAAATATTTGCACTTAATTAGTATTTGAAGTATTCCCACAGCCAAAAATCCATTGGAAATATCAGGAGAATGAACCTTGACGGACATGGTAACATGAAATGGCGGGAGATAATTCTGTCACCAAACTATGGTGTTAAGAAAGGTTTGACAAGAGACCTTTACATGTGGGAGAGCACCATTTTGCATCTATGCGACTCTAGGTAGAGAATTTCTATGTAAGGATACCTTGAAATCCGCAAATAATCTGCAAATTACATCTAAATTGAAAGATGCCACCATACATCAGGTTCAGCAGATTCCTCTTGCCATGGTACAAACTTCTGTGCTATCCACCATCTGCCACATGCAAAGTGTGATAGTGTGTGAAAGAGGTCGCTTGCAAAATTGGTGTAGCACATTAAAAGTTTTTGTTTTCTGTAATTATTGGTTGATTTTAACTTTTATTCTTAGTCTGTCTAGCGCCAGTGATTTTTGTGTTAGAGCATCCAATGCTATCTATGTTATTTTCACTATGGAGATCGCATTCCAATAAAAAAAATAAGTATTGAAATCTTCGAAATCGTGTCAATGTAGCAGTAGTTGTTAGCTTGTTGAATTTCGTATGATTCTTGAGCGCTTACCTCAAAATACTTTAAAACAAAATTTCATTCTTGTAATAGTTCTTGTAATCTGGTGTGATAGATAGGTACTTATACATCGATAAATTTTTTTTAATAATTTACCTGTATATATTTATACGTATCTATAGTATGTTTATATGCATCCATATTTATACGTAATATTTATATTAGTATATATGTAGCAGGTTCAGATTTAGCCAGTAGGCATCGAGACCTTCCTACAGTGTACCTAAATTATGCAATTAGAATTTGAAAGAATAACTCTCTGTATCAATATTAAGGAGCGTTGGTGCAAAAATACGGACTTTGTAGCTTTTAGATGTACATTCTCATCCATTCTTGCCGTAGATACTGGAACTTTGGTTTGAGTTCTTACATCGTATTTTAGTACACAGCACACTTAATTGGTACTTCATCTTAATATCCATCAAGACGTTCCTCAATTAAACACAAATGATTTTAATTTAATTTTTAATTAATAGTTTTTTATATTAATCAATATAATAACCTCAGCAATTATTGATACAAAAAATTTATTTACGAAAAAAAAAAATACTCCATCTCGCCTTGAGATATCTTTACTAATTTGCATCCGAATAATTCCAATTTACTTCAGGGTGTATAAAAAAACCGATAACATCTTACTATTCAGACATTTTAAAATAAACGAAAGTTTCATTTTGCGCTTCTCGAAAATAGAGAATATAATTTTTTTTCATCCCTTTCGGTTTCTTTCAACACTTTTTTTAAGCTTTCCACTCGGAGAAGTTTTCCTTCAAAGTACTCCAGATTGTTTCTTCCATATGAATGGGAAAAGTTTTGTCTCCCTTGGAATAAATATTCATGCCGAATTGACATACTTTGTCTGAATGAATGAATTTTTTCCCCTTTTCCATTGTAGCTCAATTCTATGTTAAAGTCCACATGGCTTGTATGATTTACGAGAGGTTAGGGCTCAACGGATACGTTTTTTTTATTTATTTATTTACTTTTCTGGTTTCCATTTTTTCTCTTCAATATTTTAGTGTGCATCTTTTGTGAGATTCCTGAAATAGAGAGGAGAGGATAGCTGGGATTTCCGACTGGACGTGGAATACAATCTAGATTTATGGTTTTACCTCTCAGAGAGAGATTTTTCAGAATGTAACCATTATTATTTACTTTCGAAGTGTATTTGTTTCTCTGCTCTTTTAAAGTGATGTTTTTTTAAAAATAAACTGGGTTTTTTTTTGTTAAGAAACTGAGTATAAACTGGTATAATTTCGAGTATCGATCTTTTTTTATTTCAACTGACTATGTAATGGCTATTCAGCATTTTTAACTATATTTTTTTATATTTAAATCTTCTCATTTAAGCTTACAAAGGATTACAGTAAATATTTTTATACAATATTTAAATAAAAATATACAATTAAATACAATAAATAATAATCATTAAATACATAATTATAATAATAATAATAATTAAATAACTAATAATCATAATAATAATAATTAAATAAATAATAATAACAATAAATTAATAATAATAATAATAATTTTTTCCCTTTGCTATTTGAAATTTTTGAAATAGTGTCACTATAACCGTAGTTCTTAGAGTTCGACTGTTGTTTTTCATATGATTCTTGAGCTCATACCTCAAAATACCTTAAAACAAATATCATACTTGCAAAGTGGTGGTCAATGGTATGATAGCTAGGGACTCATACATCGATGAAGTTTTTTTATAATCGCCCTGTATATATGTTTATATGTATCCATATTTATACGTAATTTTTATATTAGTACGTATGTAGCAGTTTTAGTTTTAGCTAGTGTTCATCCCGACCTTTCTACAGTGTGCCCAAATTATGCCACTTGTATTTGGATATTAAATACTCTTTAATAGCATTAAGATTGTTGATGCTCAAATATAGACTTTGTGGCTTATTATATTCTCTGTTATTGAAAAGCGTAAAATGAAACTTTCGTTTATTTTAAAATATCTGGATAGTAGATATTATCGATTTTATAGGTTATTACGTGTGTTAAGTTGTTATTTTTAGATGCCATACGGAAACTTTGGTTTGACTTCTCATATCGAATTTCGTACACTTAATAAGGCATTTCACCCATATTATCCATCAGGTAATTCCTAAATAAAACAAAAATGATTTTAAATAAAATCTTTTTTAATTTAATTTTTATTAATAGTTTTTGTATTTTAATCAATATAATTACATCAGCAATTAAAGTTAAAAAAAAATAAACGTAAGAAAAAAAATATTTACAAAACAAAATATCTTCAAAAACTCTATCTTGTCTCGAGATATCTTTACTAATTCACATCTGAATAGGGATAAAAAAAAACCCCACAGATATTTTAAAATAAACGAAAGTTTCATTTTCTGCTATTCAAGAATGGAGAATTTAATTTTTTTTTATCCCTTCCCTTTCTTTCAACACTTTTTTTTTTTTAAGGTTTCCACTCCAAATGTTTTCCTTCAAAGTACTGCAGATTGTGTCTTCCATATGAATGGGAAAAGTTTTGTTTCCCTTGGAATAAATATTCATTCCGAATTTACTTACTTTGTCTGAATGAATGAATTTTTCCCCCTCTTTCCATTGTAGCTCAATTCTATGTTAAAGTCCACATGGCTTGTATGATTTACGAGAGGTTAGGGCTCAACGGATGCGTTTTTTTATTTATTTATTTACTTCTCTGGTTTCCATTTTTTCTCTTCAATATTTGAGTGTGCATCTTTTGTGAGATTCCTGAAATAGAGAGGAGAGGATAGCTGGGATTTCCGACTGGACTTGGAATACAATCTAGATTTATGGTTTTACCTCTCACTGAGCGATTTTTCAGAATGTAGCTATTATTGTTTGGGGTATCTTATCTTTCTGGGGAGTATTTGTTTACCTCTGCTCCTTTAAAGTGCAGTTTTTTTAAAAATAAACTCTATATTTCGAATATCAATCTTTTTTATTTCAAATCAATATGTAAAGGCTATTCAGTATTTTTAACTATATTTTTATAAGTTAAACTTGCAAATGATTAACGAAAATATTTTCTACCATATTTAAATAAAAATATACAATTAAATATAATAAATATTTAAATATAAGTAATTAATATATAATGTAGAAAATTTATATTTTAATTTTATATTTATTATATATTTATTATTTAATTAAACCATGAAAAAATATACACTGTAGAAATTGTGTATTTTAATTTTATAATTATATATTTTATTCATTATTTTTAATTAAATAATAACTAATAATAGTAATAGTTAAATATAATAAATATATAAGAAGTATAAAATTAAAATATAAATTTTCGAGAATTGTATATTTTGTTCATGGTTTTTTAAATTTAATAATAAATAATAATAATAATAACTTAATATAATAAATATATAATAAAAATAAAAATAAAATATACAATTTCTACAATTCTATATTTTATTCATGTTTTTTTTAATTCTCAGACTGTTTACAGTTTTATTGTTATTTGGATAGAGAAACTATAATTATATTGCTTTAAAATATATATATATTTTTGTGTGAAGCAAAAAGTCATATTTCTTGCTTATAGTAAACGTGTAAAGCAAATATTTTTATAACATCATTGATTTATCGTCCATGATAGTTCAAGATATTCAATGATGGTTCTTGTTTAGAAAATCAATTAATAATCAAGAATTACGAGATCTTATAACTTTATTATATGCATTGAAGAATGCATTCATTTTTTTAATATTATCAAATAATATTTCACTCTTATAGCTACTAAATAAGGATAAATAAATGACGTTATATACAAGTGAAAAAACTTGCACATAGGCTGTTTTCAATTTTAGTTTAAGAACTGTACACGACTGCCTGGCCGATCATCTGGCCAAAACAGGGATTGTGAACTGTAATATATGTGTTTTATGTAAGACAGGGAAAATGAATAAGGCCCATCTACTTGATTGCTCGGGACTTGACTCTTAACTTGAAACAAAATGGTGATTTGTATACTGGAGGGCCAGAGAAAACACGTCCTGATCACACAGAGTTTTATAATGGTGCTTTTAGCTTTTTAAATTTTTACCTTAGAATATTTAATTTGTTTTTAACTGTTTTTAGGCTTTTTGGCGTTTTTGTTTAAAATGTCTGGTCTTTTCCCTTTTTAATTTTGATTTATTTAAAGTTCTTTTTGTTTCAACGATTCTTTTGTTAAATGACAAAATTCAATAAAGCTGCAGGTTACAACAACAGAAAGGAATTTTTTCCCTTGTTACTTCCGCTTATAAACGACCAAGACAGAAGCGTCTTCTCATGTCGACTTTGGTGTGTGACACATAAAGCACCATCGTCAGCGTGACGTCAGAACAGCAATTATGATTATCCATCATTATTTTCAATATAAATACTTGTGGTTATTATTAATGTAATTATGTGGGTGTGTGTTAAAACGATTACAAAGTTTCTTACTGAACTAATTACTTCCTAAAGAGAGAGTAGATTTTTTCAAAAGCACCGAAATAAATTTCCTTTAATAGCTTGAAAACACTCACAAGTTTATTTTTTACAGTTTTCTTTTTAAGTTCAGAAAAATACTATTGATTTTAACGCACAGAAATTCATGATTTAATTTTGTTTAATTATAATATGCATCCACATTTTTCTGTAATTCAATAATTTAAAGTTGGAAAAAAAATCTTACGTTTTATAAAATAAATCGACAAAATCACTTCTTAAAAACAAACCGAAAAGAGTCACACCTAGTAATTTTTAATCGCTGAGTCTGCACAGTAATTATAGATGACATTCTATTTTTTAATAAAAATAATGCTTAGTCAATTAAAAGAAAATCACAATATTTTGTACATATATCTTGTGAGATATTAATTGAATCATTTATTAGTTTGAATTAATTGCATAACAGAATGCCAGAAAATTATTACAAAAACCAGGAGTTCACTGATATCAGGAAAATCCATGCTTTGTGTCATAAATTTTATTCATATTTTTTTATTCATTCTTAATATGAACAGGAATTACCCCGATGGCAGTGTTTTTATAGAAGTGAAGGATTAATTTTGTTAGCATTAAAAGATCTTAATTACTTAACAACTTTCGACTCACTGCTTTTGATAATTATTTTAATAAATAAGTGAATGTTTGTTATTTTTGACCAAGAATCACTCTGGTTGACGACAATGTCCTTCCAAGAAAAGAATATAAGCTTTATTTTTATATAGATAATTTTATAATCTTTATAAAAACATGAATTACCACAATGTCAAGATTTTAAAGAAGAGACTAATTAATTTTGTTAATATTAAAATATCTTAATTACTTAATATGTTTTGACCCATTACCTTTGATAATTATTTTAATAAATAAACGTTTATTTTTTGGCCTAGAATTACTGTGGTTGATGACAATGGCCTTCCAAAAAAAGAATATAAGTATCATTTTTATATAGACACTTTTACACCTTTTACAGGTATCATAAAAAACCGTTAATTGATAATTTTCAAATAGTTTTAAAACTTCAACAGTGTTAGGAAAAATTTAGATATCATAAAATAGTTTTACAGTTCTCTTTGCTGTAAGACACCAAAAGGGTTTTTTGTACTTCTGTCAGTTTATATCTATTTCTTATTTCTTATCAGGACCAAATGTGTCAGTTTATATTTATTTCATAAGAATTATAAAATGCCATCAATGCATAAGAACATCTTTAACTGAATATCCTCTACTTTCTTAATGCTGTCTGGCTTTCAAGAAATATTATTATTATTTTTTTTTCTAAATTCTCACTATATTAAATACTCTAAATTTAGATCTTAGTTCGAATATCTTATCGCTTAGCGAATGACCATAAATCTTTCTTTCTTAGGACTTTTTTGAGACAATTGCTTACACTTTTATCAATCTGTCGACAGGCACCTTTTACACGCTGGCCGAATAAAAAAGGTATTTGGAGATACATGGGACATCCTTCTCTACAGGAGATACTACAAGTATTCACAGCTCACAGTATATACTTGTAGTATCTCCTGTAGAGAAGGCATTGAAGGGGGCTCGCATCTGGGAATGAGCTACAAAGATAGAATCTTTGCCATGGTTACGAGCTCTATTCAGGCAAACGAGGCAAGTGGAATAGCTTGTAGGATTGGAGGGATAAAATAAATACGCCGCTCCGATTCCGAAATGGGTTTGTCTGGTATAACTTTGAAACAGAGTGTGCGGTTTGTCAGCATAAGGTGGGAGCTTCAAAGGATATTGCAGTTCACTTAACGATATCAATATTTTTATTCAAAAATGACGTTTTTTTTTTTAGCATCTATAGTAACTATGCATCGATTTGTATTTTATTTTTTGCTGAGTGTCGATTCGAATGTTGCTTAATAATAATGCAATATAGGAATTTAGAAATGCATGCCACTAAATTCTTTTGAATAACTTTAACACCATATGATTCTTTAATTTTCTGAATCTGATTCTTTAATTGTTTGGTACAAAATAGTATACATGCCACAAAATTCTTTTGAATAACCTTAATAGCGTCTCATCCTTTAATTGTTTGATACTCAAAAGTATACATGCAAGTGAATTCTTTTTAATTCGACACATTACATTTGATAGTAATTTTAATAAATGCCTGTCTGTTATTTTTGGCCAATAATTACTCCGATTGACGACAATGCCTTTCCAAAAAAATAAAAAAATAAAAATAAAAAAATAGGATAAGTATTAGTTTTATACAGATCTTTTTACATTTTACTGGTCTTATCATTTAACATTTTTTTTTAATAGTTTTCGAATAGTTTTAAAATTTCAACAGCGTTTGAAAAAATTTATATAAAAAAAATTGAGATATAATAAAACAGTTTTAAATTTCTCTTTGTTATAGGACATCAAAATCCTTTTTTGTTATTAAAATAAATCAAAAGCAAAGTCAGTTAATTTATATTTATTTCAAAATTACGTCAATGCATAAAAACATCTTTAACTGAATGTCTTCTATTTTCCTAATGCTGTCTGGTTTTCAAGAAATATCATTATTATTATTATTTTTAAATCCTCACAATATTAAATATTCTAAATTTAGATCTTAGTTCGAATATATTATCGCTTAGAGAATGACCATAAATCTTTCTTTGCACTTTTTTTGTTAGAATTGCTTACAATTTCATCAATCTGTCGACAGGTACCTTTTACACGCTGGCCGAATAAAAAAAGGTATTCGGAGATACATGGGCGTCATTTTACCCAGCAGCCTTGAAATCTTTCCAGCTCACAGAATCTACTTGTAGTGTCTCCTGTAGAGAAGGCATTGAAGGGGGCTCGCATCTGGGAATGAGCTACAAAGATAGAATCGTTGCCATGGTTACGAGCTCTATTCAGGCAAACGAGGCAAGTGGAATAGCTTGTAGGATTGGAGGGATAAAATAAATACGCCGCTCCGATTCCGAAATGGGTCTGGTATAACTTTGAAACAGAGTGTGTGGTTTGTTAGCATAATGAGGGAGCTTGAAGGGATATTGCAGTTGCCTTAACCATATCAATGTTTTTATTCAAAACTGTGACGTATTTTTTTAGCATCTATAGTAACTATGTATCGTTTTGTATGTGATTTTTTACTGAGTGTGGATGCAAATGTTGCAATATCGGAATTTAGATACACAATAGTATGCATGCCACTAAATTCTTTCTTAACAGCGTCTGAATATTTAATAGTTTTCTGTATTGATTCTTTAATTGTTTGATCCGCAATAGTATACATGCAACTGAATTGTTTTGAATTCGACACATTACAAGCATAGAATTTCCGGCCTATTCAGTCACTTCAAAGAAAAAAAAATAACAAAAACACTTCTGATCGACTCATCACAGAACTCTCTCTTCTTCACCCCAAAAAAACTCCTTTTAAGAAAATCCGTCAAAGGGGGTCAGTTTCCCTCTCTTCTATTGTAGTAGACATTTCTCAGTTCGTGGTCTATCACCAATCACGATGGAACAACTCATGGTATAGCTCAATATATAATTGTTTCGACCTGTGAAGGTCGCATAGACATTCGCTAATTTCCTGAGTCTTATTATTCATATTACCGAATATCTGCTGTCAGATTTGAGTGACATTTGGTTTTTTTCATTAGTAGAAAAACAAAAATTGCATGTTGTATAAATTTCCACTATGCTGCTTATGTGCTATCAAATTTGAGTGATTGGGTTATTATATACTTGTCAAATAACATACATTAATCTCTAATGGGAATGAAATAACAAAACTCTTCCGGCGAAAAAAAAATGCAGCAACACTAACAATGGTATACGCTTTGAACTGAAAATTTTGAATGGACACCTATACAATAATTTCGAACTGTCGTCTGATTTATATTTTTAAATGAGAAAAAATATTATTTAAAATATGTTGTAAATGCGTGTTTACAGTATTAATTAAAGGGCATACATATTATATCACAATCAAAATATTGCAAGTATTATACTTATGACCGGGTAATGATTATTATACTTATTATTACTTTATTATACTTATGATTATTATACTTAATTTTTATACATTTTTTGTCAAAGACAATTATAAAATTTTTGTTTGTTAGCTTAAATATACAAAATAATTAAACTATATTAAAAATGATTTCAAAATTCTGTCAAAAACGTTTTGTTATATTTTAGTACACCATACAGATATATAATGCTTACAAATATTATCAAGAATTATATATCTTTCGATGTTTATTGTGTTTACTAGAATTATTTTTGAATAAATTATATTTCACAATGATTTAAACAATAAACCTATTGCAATCTGCAAAATAAATAAATAAAAAAAAATATTTAAAAATGTTTCTTTACGATAAAATCCAGAACAATCTTAACAATGGAATTGGAACCATAAAGAATAATTTATTGAAAGAATCTTTCCAGACTTGGGAGTCAATCAAAATCTTATTATCCGAGATGTATTGAATTGTCAAATTTCTGCAATAATAAAACCCGTACAAAATTTCTTTATTTTTGTTGGACTGATTCCAAAATATTGACTCTGAAGCCATCACAAGCTTATAGAGGTATCATTTCTGTGAAGTTCCGAGAACTTGAGAGAATATTTTCCTCAAGTTTGTTTTGCCCCAAATTCAATATTTTCTTTTTTTTTATTATCAAAACTGATTTCGCAACTGAAAAAAGGAAAATAAAAAAGAAAGTATAGCTCTCATTATTTATTTTTGTAGTGTTGAACCGTTCTATTTTCTTCTTTCAGTTAGATTAGGACCTGGCCTTTTTATAAACTGCCCCTTGAGGTAGAAAAATATTGATTTTTTTTACTTCTATTTCGGTATCCCTCAACTATATAACGTCAGTGTATTGCTTTGGGGTTGTTTTTTTTTTGGGGTGGGATTTCAAATTTTATATACTGTAGGAATTCATTTTTTTGGGGGAGGGGATGGAGAAGTTGTATTATTTTCTATTTCTTCGAGGGCTGACATGGAAAATAAATTTAGGTTAAAACTTTGTAAGTACTGGGGAAAAAAAAGAAATAGTCCATTGAATAAAAATACAGTGAATTTTTATTAAATTACAAAATACAGTGAAAACAGTGAATTTTTATTTTATTATACGAGCATTTTTTGATTTGGCGAAATTGACTAAAAGGTCATTTTGGCCAAATCAAAAAATGCTCGCCGAAATAAGAAATAGAATTTTTTAATGGGTAAACGTTAGACTAGTATATTTTCAGTTGGAAAAATGGAACTGCTTTTTTTATGTGAAACATGATTTTTTAATTTCGTTTTTACATTAGGTTTCATTTAAAAAATACTTCTTTTATATATAGATATAAAATATAATCTTCATTTGGAAAATAAAACTGCTTTTTTTATGTGAAACATTTGTTTTTACATTAGGTTTTCATTTTAACAAAGTTTCGTTTGGTTTGTCGCTCTACGGTCATCTTGTGCCCACAAGGGTTAATTAGACAGGGATCTATAATTTAACGTGGATTCCGAACAACTCACTAACATCCATGCCACCGCCAGTATTCGAAGCTAGAGCCTGTGGTATCAAAGGCCAAAGCACTAGCCAATTCACCATCAGGCCGCTAATGTTAACAAAATACTTCTTTTTTAGAAACAACAATTGCATTATAACTAATTAGATGGTATATCGCAAAAACATAATAAATTGTAGTGTGTAAGTTGGCCAACCGGATTATAACTGGGTGGGATGGGGTTGAGATACTTGGGGCACAGGTTGGAGTACACACAAAACTTTATTGGCACATGCACAAACACCACACGCATACAATTAGAAATGTACGATATGCAACTCATTTATAGACAGATAATTATGGATTCGTGGAAGGATTCCACTTCTATGCCAAAATCGCGATACTCAGGTACGCGCAGGGTGCGCGGAATGTGGGCAAATGTATTTTGGACTGATTTCAAAATATTGACTCTGAAACCATCTCGGCTTATATTGGTATCGTTTGTAAGAAGTTCCGAGAACTTTTTCCGGGGCAGATGTGTTTGAAGATCACAGTCTTTCCTGTGAGAAAATGAGAGAATATTTTCCTCAAGTTTGTTTTGCCCCAAATTCAATATTTTTTTTTTTTTTTTTTTATCAAAACTGATTTTGCAACTGAAAACAGAAAAAGAAGAAAAAAGAAAGTCTAGCTCTCATTATTTATTTTTGTTGAACTGAACCGTTCCCATTTTCTTCTTCAGTTAGATTAGGACCTGGCCTTTTTATAAACTGCCCCTTGAGGTAGAAAAATATTGAATTTTTTTTACTTCTATCTCGGTATCCCACAACTATCCCTTCCGTATCCCTCAACTAACGTCAGAGTATTGCTTTGGGATTTTTGGATTTCGAATTTTATATACCGTATGAATTCAGTTTTTTATTTGTGACGACGAAGTTGTATTATTTTCCATTTCTTGGACGCCTGACATGGAAAATAAATTTAGGTTAAAACTTTGATAAATACTTGGAAAAAAAGGAATAGTCCATAGAATAAGAGTATATTGAATTTTTTTCAGTTCTTCTGGCCAAAATATGCTCTCCCAAATAAGAAAAGGAATTTGGATGTGTTAACTTTAGACTATATATATATATATATAAATTTTCATTTAGAAATAAATAATTTTCCTTTTTTTTTATGTGAAACAAGTTTTTTTGTTTTATTTTTACATTAGGTATTATTTTATCAAAATGCTCTTTTTATACAAGTTTTATAGTTTTTATTTTGCGCTATAATTAATTAGTTGGTTATATCGCAAAATAAATTGGGTTTTTTAATAAATTGTAGTTTGCAAATTGGGCAACTGAATTGCAACTGTATGTGGTTGGGTTGAGATATTTGAGCCACAAGTTGGAGAACTCACGGATTTATTGGCACACTCACAAACACCACACTTATATAATTAGAAACGTATAATATTTAATACATTTAAATACATATAATTATAGATTCTTGGAAAGATTCCACTTCTAAGCCGAAAACTCAATACTCAGGTACTCTCAAGGTGTGGGAAAGTTTTTCGACTCCGGGGGAACGTCTGTAGGCCAATTGACCATTTCAGCTGAACCCAATAAGGTAGGGTGGTCCGCCCAACGCTTTACAGTCAAATTTTCCCAGAACCTATGGTTTAAAGTGAATTAATAACTAATATAAACAGCCATGGCCCCGCCGGGACTCGAAGCCTGTGGCACACAGAGCCGGATTGGTTTATTAGAACTCCTTCTTCAGTTGTGCAACAGCTTTATGGTGGCCCAAGCTCGTCTGCCCACTGGCAATTTGGAGACTAGAGATGGTTTCTTTTTACAGAGTAGGGTTATAAGCCCAACAGCCATATTAAACCGGGACCTACTGTTTAAAGTAAATTGGGAATCACTACAAACATTCATATCACAGCTGAAGCTCGATCTTGTCGCACGGTGCGAAGAAGCTAGAGAAGACATTAGAATCTTTTCTTCAGTGCCGCATTGCCTGATAGCCAATTGGCTAGCGCTCTGACGTTTGGTACGACAGTCTTCAGGTTCGAATCCTGCCGGTGGCATGGATGTTTGTTAGTTTGAAATCCGCTTTAAAAAGTAGATCCCGGTCTATTTAGCCTAAAGTGTACACAAAATGACTGTAGAGAGAAAATCTATATACCAGAAATATTCAGTGGCTAACAGCCCAAGGCCTGCTTACAGCAGATTTCAAGACAGGAGATGTTTGGTTTATTAAAACTAGAGGGTTTAAATTATAACTTCGTATGTTTATAACATATGTCGTTATAAATTATTATCTTTAAGTTAGTTATAAGACACACACTCTCTCTCTTTTCGAATTGCTTAATTATTTTTTGACTGTTAAATGAACATGCATTTTTTAAATTTAATATCTTGGACTTAAATCCTCAGAGTCCGAATATTTATTACGGACTTTATTGCGACTGTGTGAAGAGAGGATAAAAATATGTGCTTCGTATTTAATTAAAATGTATTCAATTAGTTTCAGATGTTCCTTTTAATTAGAAAGTGTCTTTTTAAGCAGACGGCGCAAAAACACCAAAAAAATAACGTTCTTTTCGCCATGCGAGAATCGTTTTTGCGAAACACCTTCGATTCCTTCTTTCTTTTGTTGATAATGAAGTCTTGTTCATTTTCTTATGAAACTCGTTTCTCGTTACCGCTTACAAGCTCATGCAAGTAATTAAAAATAAAGAACCGGCCTTAATTGGAGTTTCATTGGGATACGAATTTTCATTATTTTTTTTTTAGCCGGATATTCTTGGATAGTTTAACTCTATTCAGTCGGGATTCGCATAGCAGGGTTTTCAATCGACAAAATGCTCATTAGTAATAAAGGTACGTGTAAAGAGATCGTTTGGTTTGTTGATATTTTCGAATCATTTGTTCGGACATTTGCTAATGAGTTTTCTAGTAATTATTTGTGGAATATTATTTAGTTTTTATCAATGTTTTCAAAGATGTGTATAAAAGAAGCGAACAAATTTAAATTATATGTAGCTTTTAAATATAAACCTAGTATTTATTTATTAAATAATGCAAAATCCTTTTATAGAAATAGTATTAGCCATAAAGTAAATGGTCGCCGATTCCTTGAAAAATTTAAATTGTTTTTAAATTAGTAAATAACAGTCATATTAGACCAGGACCTATAGTTTAAAATGGATTCCGAACCACTTCAAACATCCATGGCGCCGCCGGGAATCGAATCCGAAACCTATGGCACAGAGCGGTTTATTAGGATTTCATCTTCAGTGGCGCAACAGCTCTATTGTGGGCCCATTTTGACTTCCTACTGATAGATTTTGAGACAGGAGATGGTTTCTTTTTATAGGATAGGATTGTCAGTTATACACCAGCGCTCTACAGTTATAATAGACCAGAATCTGCGGTTTAAAGTGGATTCCCAAGCACTACAATAATCTATCTATAAGATTTATGTTACATTTACCGGGACTCGAATTTCTTTTCAAAGATACATTAAATAAGCGAGCTATTTTTAAATTATATTTACCTTTTAAATCGAAATGTAGTATTTATCTGTTATATAAAACGAAATCTTCTTTTAAAAATATTATTAGCCACAATGTATATGGTTCGCCGATTCCTTGTTCACTTAAAATTGTTTTTAAATTAATAAATAATAGTCATATTAGACAAGGACCTACAGTTTAAAATGCATTCCGAACCACTACAACTATCCATGGCACCACCGTGAATCGAACCTGAAACCTGTGGGACAGAGCGTCAAAGAGGTTTATTAGTATTTCTTCTTCAGTGGTGCAATAGTTCTATTGTGGACCAAGGACGTCTGCCTACTTGCAGATTTCGCGATAGGAGATCGTTTCTTTTTAAAGTGTAAAGTTGTCAGCCCAACGCCCAACACTCCTATTAGATCTGGACCTACAATGTAAAGTGTATTTTGAACAAATTTCTATGTCACCGCATATACTCAAAACCCAAATCTGTTCCACAGAACGCCAGATGGGTTTATTAAGACTTCTTCAGGGACGCAATAGCCCTACGGTGGGCCAAAGCTGTCCACCTACTAGCAGATTTCAAGACATGAGGTAGTTTCATTTTAGAGTATAGGGTTGTCAGCCCTACACCTTACGCTCTACAGTCCTATTAGAACAGAAGCTACGGTTTAGAGTACAAACATCCATCTGTGAGCTTTCTATTACATTTAATGGAACTCGAACTCGAAACCTGTATCCAGAGCACCACAGCAGTTTATTAGAACTTCTCCATTGATGCAACAGCTCCATGGAGGGTCTAATCTGTCAGCTCACTTGCAGATGTCGAGACAAGAGACATTTGGTTTATTAGAACTAGAGGTTTAAAATTAAACTCCCTATATTCGTTACATATGCTTTCATAAATTATCTTAATTTTTAAGCTATTCATAAATTACCCTAAGAAGAATATTTAATTAGACAAAAAACTTTTCAAATTGCTTTTTTATTATTATTATTATTATTACATGATGTTTGAAATTTAATATCTTGGACTTAAATCTTCAGAGTCCGAATATTTATTTTGAACTTCATTGCGTCTGTGTCAAGAGAGGATAAAAATATGTGCCCAGTATTTAATGAAAATGTATTCAATTAGTTTCAGATGTTCTCTTTAATTAGAAAGTGTCTTTTTAAGCAGACGGCGCAAAAACAGCCAAAAAACATTCTTTTCGCCATGCGAGAATCGTTTTTGCAAAACACCTTCGATTGCTTCTTTCTTTTTGTCGACTCTTGATAATTGAGTCTTGTTCATTTTCTTATGAAACTCGTTTCTCGTTACCGCTTACCAGCTCATGCAAGCAATTAAAAATAAAGGACCGGCCTTAATTGGAGTTTCATTGGGATGCGAAATTTCATCATTATTTTTTTTTTTTTGCCCGGATGTTCTAGGATAGTTTAAGTATATTCAGTCGGGATTCGCATAGCAGGGTTTTCAATCCACAAAATGCTCATTCGTTGATGTCGGAATTTATGAAAAAAATAAAATGTTTTGCAGTAAAGGTATGTGTCATGAAATCGTTTGTTTTATTGATATTTTCGAATCAGTTGTTCGGACATTCGTTAATGAATTTTCCAGTATTTATTTGTGAAATATTGTTTTTCATGTTTTCAAAGGTACATGACAGATGCGAACAATTTTAAATTATGTTTATCTTTTGCATCGAAACTGAAGATTTTGTATTATATGATAAGAAAATACTATTATGGAAATATTATTACCAGAAAAATATGTGGCTATTGTTTTATGGGGTCCATCGCTTTCTTGTCCGTTATCATTTTTTAAAATTAAAATTAAATAATTAAATTATGTAAAACCCTTCTAAAAGATCGTCTGGACATCGCAAAGACAATTTTATTTCAAAATGAAAAGAGTTTTGAAGAAAAGAAAATCGTCTAAAATTTATTTTTATTTTCTATCGTCACTGTTAAGCGTTTTGTTCTTACATTAATTAAATTCTAAACCCCTATACCAGCCCATTCGATTTCAATTTTTTGTATGTTTTAATTATATGTAAACGTATAACGTATATGTAAACGTACTTATATGTAAAAACGTATTTTATAATGGCAACGCAAATTTTTTATTCAAATTAAAATGCGTCATGATTATGGAATATTTATCGTTTGAGTTTAAATCATGAAGTTGGACAAAAAGGGATTATTTACACATTTATATTAATTACTATTAAATTAATAATAATTATTTTCAAATTAATATTAATTACTATTAAATTAATACTAATTATTTTCAAATTAATTCTAATTATTTTCAAATTAATACTAATTTTCAAATTATTAATGCTAATTTTCAAATTTTTAATACTACTTATTTGCAAATTAATACTGTATTTGTTACATATTTTTAAAACAAGCTTTCATTTTGTTTTACAAAATATTGTGAAATAGAAGCTGGTTATTCAATGAGGGTATATCAAATAATTAACATTAAATGAGTATTATATATAAGTGCATATAAATGTGTGTGTATATGTGTTTATTTTTACATATAAAATAGTAAGGATCCAGCATGTCATCCTGAAACAAAATATTGCCAACGGGAAAGAAATCGTCCTTTCCAGGATGGATTGACCCTTATGTTAGACTTTGGACTTTTCTAGTTCTTTTTTATTCGCCCGTTACACTTTGGAACCGATAATTGGAGAGGGAAAAGGATAAAAAAGGAGTGTGCCGAGGCGAGAGAAGAGTTCCAGGGAATACAGAGGGTAGAAAGACCCTTAAACGAATTGCCTTTTAAGACGATTGTATAAATACTTGTTATATAATTGTGTTTCGTGTGTTATGTGTTGTAGTTGCGCAGTGGTGTCTTAGCAAATTTGAATAGATATGACAGTTAAATGTATCTTATATTATTTAAAGAAATAATTTAGTTCTACCCTGGAACAACATTGAATCAAAACTACACGCATATCAAACCCTAACTTCTGTTAAAATCTTCTTATGTAACTATATTGTATATGTTATTTATATGGAAAAATAAGCTTCTTAATAATGATAACTTAAATTTATTATTCAAAATAAAATGATTCTTTATCGTGGAATGCTTATAGATTGTAAAATTAATCAATAATTAATTAGTTTTTAAATAATTTTAAATGATCAAAATCATTAATCAATAATTTTTAAATCATTAAGTTGTAAAAAATTGATTATTTCTAAATTAATACTAATTATTTGAAAATATATGTTAAGTAAAAATTGTTTTAAAGTAGCAGCATATTTTTCACAACATAAGGAGATCTTCAGCAAAACAATTCGAAATATATGCAAATTTCAAAGGGTTATTTTTTTCACACTTGATATAAACCACTATAATCAAAATAATTGATTTTACAAATAAATAATTATTTAATAAAAAGCAGTATATTTATGAAAAATAATTATAGTACTTTAGAATTAAACTTTATAAACCAAACAAATATGTGAACAAAATAGGACTTATCCTTACATAGAGAAATTTATTTTAACAATATATTTAAGCGGTATTAGAATATAGCAAATATAACAACGTTTAAGAAGGATAGTAAAATGGAAGACGTTACGTACAATTAACCTTCTCAGTTCAGAACTTATAGGTGGGGGTTGGGGCGATAACTTCACTTAAGCAAAACGGAGAGAGGAAAATCTGTTTCTACGGATTATTAAACTGTCGAAAAGGAATGTGTTGAAATAATTCCAAGTTCACCAAAATTAGGTTCGGCACTTCTTTATTTAGCGAATCTTATATCAGGCGGGTGACTATCCGAGGATCTTCCTATGTGCTGGACATCAGTGATCTGTGACAACTATCATTAGTCTTGGGATATTTATTTTCGCGCTTTAAAGAATTTAATTTCGGTCTCATTTAACTATTTTACGACCCAGTAGCATAAGTAATTCTACATAAAATCGTGTCCATCTATACAAAGATTTTTTTTTTTTTTTTTTTTTTTTACAGTTTCTCTCATCAGACGCATAATATCTGTAATAAATTTGATATTTATTATTTTACGCATTTGATGTTTTTATGTTTCATATTTTTACTACTTTATGCATTTCATATTCAAGTACGTGCGGAATGTGTGAAATACAGTTCCTCTCCTGGTAAGAGTATGAAGGCCAACAAACACGAAAACTAAAAATGAAACATTTTTTTTCCTCGGGTGAGAGTCTGAGGCCGAGTGACCATTTCTCCTGAAAGCCACAAAGGGGGGGGAGGCACTCTTGTCAGTGTATATGATGGAGCACGGTTACAATTTTACTTTCTGTTCCTTTTTACCTATAAAATCTGAGTATTATTTTGGGAGCCATTATTACACTAGATAATATATAATGTGTGTAGTAATTTAGTTTATCACACAAATTAATAATGTAATTTATTACAGGAGATAAATTAATGTAAAATTGTTCTAAAACATCATTTAGTGAAAGCAAAGATAATTTTATTTCAAAATGAAAATGACATTTTTCAAGAAAAGAAAATTATTTGGTATTCTATAGTTTATTTTTTAAGATTGCTGTTATGTGTTTGGTTCTTACATTAAATTGTAAATTTTATTGGAAACTTGTATATCATCCCATCCGATGGATATTTTTATTATTATTATTTTCTTTTTTTTTTTTAATATTTTGCTACGACAATTATTAAAAAATCTGCAGTAAGTGATTTTGTTTAATACAAAACGTTCAATAATAATAAAAAAAAATATTGAAAGAAAAAAAAAATCATCTAACTTTTCCCTCCTATTCGTGAAAAAGAAAAATATGGCCTACTATTAAAGAGAAAATCTATTTTTATATATTCGACAGACCCGCACATTTTCAACGGAACGAATCATAAGCGAGAAATGAAAAGCCAAACGTTTTTCCACTGATTTATGTGCGTTGCGTTTTTCAAGGTTAATGTGAATACATTTCCCAGTGGAAAAAGTTTTTTTATAGGAAGAGAAAAAAGCATTTTTCCTTTCCAAATGTCTGTGAAATTCCTGAGGGAATTGTTAAAAAAAAAAAGAAAGTGAATTCCCAGAATTCCTTGCCATTCTCATCACGAGAAACGTAATTTTCCTCTATTAGCGTTGAAATTGAGACAAACGGTCTGCTTTTAACGTTCTTACATTGGAGAAACGGCGGCAATCTATCACAATTACTACTTATTTCCTTTTTTTTTTATAAAATGGGGAAAACTGCAGAAGTTCTTAAACGGAAAGTGGGGAAATCTAAAATAAAATGAAGATCACGCCTCCTTTCACCGTTTTCTATTACTTAATCTTTGGGTGGCGCAAAATCCATTAGAGGATTAGAAGTAACGCTGAAAACGTTCTAAAACAGAACTTGAATTAGTTTTATGGCTGGTGCTCGGACACGTCTTCGGCTCTTTCGGGATTTATGTGCATTTCGGGTTTTAGGAGACTCCGTTGTACAATTATACGTTACTAAAACTTTTTAAGTAATTTAAATATACATGTTGCTTTTGCGTATAGTAGTTAACTTAAAACGATTACATTATAGTAATTAAAAACTGTTGAATTCTAAAATTTTTTAGCTATTTTAAATGTTCAAATCTGTTACCGTCAGTATATAAAGAATTCCAAACTTGTATCCATTGTATATCAGTACAGTAGTCAGTATAATGTAGGCAATATATATCAGTACAGTAGTCAGTATAATGTAGGCAATATATATCAGTACAGTAGTCAGTATATTGTAGCCAGTATATGTCAGTACATAAAGAATTGCGAACTTGTAGCCAGTATATATCAGTACAGTAGTCAGCATATTGTAGCCAGTATATGTCAGTACATAAAGAATTGCAAACTTGTAGCAATTGAGTAGCTGTCCAACTCATGGCCCAGTGGTAACGTGTAAAATTTGCGTGTTAGAAAACTCAAATACAATCAAGTGTCCATTTTCAGAAACTGCTTTTAGAAACGACGAGTTTCGATGTGACAACATTTGTATAAGCGCCTCGCATTGGACATCGGTTTGGTTTGGTTTATCGCTCTATGATAATCTCTTGTACAATTTGGGCTAATTAGACCGAGACCTACAGTTTAATGTGGTTTCCGAACAACTAACAAATCCATGTCACGGCTAGAATTCGAATCTGAAGCCTGTGGTACCAAAGGCCAGAGCTCTTGTCAATTGGTCATCAGGCCGCTCTAAATCTTATGGACAACATATATATCGGCCTTTATTAAAATTTTTATCATCTTATGCTATAACAGTTTTTAAAAAAATCAACAGTTAGGATTTTTTTAATACAAAACGTTAAATTAAAAAAAAATATATTGAAAGAAAAATTTGGTTCTACCTTTTCCCTCCTATTCGTGAAAAGAAAAATATGGCCTACTATTAAAGAGAAAATCAATTTTTATATATTCGACAGATCAGCACATTTTCCAAGGAACGAATCATAATCGAGAAATGAAAAGCGAAACGTTTTCCACCGATTTATGTGCGCTGCGTTTTTCAAGGTTAATGCGAATACATTTCCCAACGGGGAAAGTTTTTTTTAGGGAGGGGAAAAAGACATTTTTCCCTTTCCAAATGTCTGCGAAATTCCTGAGGGAATTGTTAAAAAAAAAGAGAAAGTGAATTCCCAGAATTCCCTGCCATTCACATCACGAGAAACGGAATTTTCCTCTATTAGCGTTGAAATTGAGACAAACGGTCTCCTTTTAACGTTCCTTACATTGGAGAAACGGCGGCAATCTATCACAATTACTACTTATTTCCTTTTTTTTTTAAAATGGGGAAAACTGCTGAAGTTCTTAAACGGAAAGTGGGGAAATCTAAAATAAAATGAAGATCACGCCTCCTTTCACCGTTTTCTATTACTTAATCTTTGGGCGGCGCAAAATCCATTAAAGGATTAGAAGTAACGCTCTAAAACAGAACTTGAATTAGTTTTATGGCTGGTGCTCGGACACGTCTTCGGCTCTTTCGGGATTTATGTGCTTTTCGGGTTTTAGGAGATTCCGTTGTACAATTATACGTTACTAAAACTTTTAAAGTAATTTAAATATACATGTTGCTTTTGCGTATAGTAGTTAACTTAAAACGATTACATTATAGTAATTAAAAACTGTTGAATTCTAAAATTTGTTTAGCTATTTTAAATGTTCAAATCTGTTACCGTCAGTATATAAAGAATTCCAAACTTGTATCCATTGTATATCAGTACAGTAGTCAGTATAATGTAGGCAGTATATATCAGTACAGTAGTCAGTATATTGTAGCCAGTATATGTCAGTACATAAAGAATTGCGAACTTGTAGTCAGTATATATCAGTACAGTAGTCAGCATATTGTAGCCAGTATATGTCAGTACATAAAGAATTGCAAACTTGTAGCAATTGAGTAGCTGTCCAACTCATGGCCCAGTGGTAACGTGTAAAATTTGCGTGTTAGAAAACTCAAATACAATCAAGTGTCCATTTTCAGAAACTGCTTTTAGAAACGATGAGTTTCGATGTGACAACATTTGTATAAGCGCCTCGCATTGGACATCGGTTTGGTTTGGTTTATCGCTCTATGATCATCTTTTGTACAATTTGGGCTAATTAGACCGATACCTACAGTTTAATGTGGTTTCCGAACAACTAACAAATCCATGTCACGGCTAGAATTCGAATCTGAAGCCTGTGGTACCAAAGGCCAGAGCTCTTGTCAATTGGTCATCAGGCCGCTCTAAATCTTATGGACAACATATATATCGGCCTTTATTAAAATTTTTATCATCTTATGCTATAACAGTTTTTAAAAAAATCAACAGTTAGGATTTTTTTAATACAAAACGTTAAATTAAAAAAAAATATATTGAAAGAAAAATTTGGTTCTACCTTTTCCCTCCTATTCGTGAAAAGAAAAATATGGCCTACTATTAAAGAGAAAATCAATTTTTATATATTCGACAGATCAGCACATTTTCCAAGGAAATCATAAACGAGAAATGAAAAGCGAAACGTTTTCCACCGATTTATGTGCGCTGCGTTTTTCAAGGTTAATGCGAATACATTTCCCAACGGGGAAAGTTTTTTTTAGGGAGGGGAAAAAGACATTTTTCCCTTTCCAAATGTCTGCGAAATTCCTGAGTGAATTGTTAAAAAAGAGAAAGTGAATTCCCAGAATTCCCTGCCATTCACATCACAAGAAACGGAATTTTCCTCTATTAGCTTTGAAATTGAGACAAACGGTCTCCTTGTAACGTTTCTTACGTTGGAAAAACGGGGGCAATCTATCACAATTACTGCTGATTTCTCTTTTTTTTTTTTTATAAATTGGGGAAAGCTGCAGAAGTTGTTAAGCAGAGAGTGGGGAAATCTAAAATAAAATGCAGATCACGCCTCCTTTCAGCGTTTTCTATTACTTAATCTTTCGGCGGCGCAAAATCCATTAAAGGATTAGAAGCAACACTGAAAACGCTCTAAAACAGAACTTGAATTAGTTTTATGGCTGGAGTGCCTGGTGCTCAGACACGTCTTCGGCTCTTTCAGGATTTATGTGCTTTTCGGGTTTTAGGAGATTCGTTGTACAGCGATACGAGTACGAGAACTTTTAAGTAATTTAAATGTAGATGTTGCTTTTGCGTTTAGTCGTTAATTTAAATCTTTCACATTATAATGATTAAAAACATTTATATTCTAAAATTTGTTAACTATCTTAAAAGTTCAAATCGTTTGCTATCATTATATAAAGAATTGCAAACTTGTAATGAGTGTGTATCAGTACAGCAGTCGGTATATTGTAGCCAGTATATGTAGGTACATAAAGAATTGCAAACTTGTAGCCATGAAGTAGCTTGTCCACTTCATGGCTCAGGGAAACGTGTAGAGTTTGCGTGCTAGAAATCTCAAATACGTTGACAATGTCCATTCTAAAACTACTTTTAGAAACGATGAGATTCTATGTGACAACATTTAGATAAGCACATCGCATTGGTCATTTGTCATCAGTTTGTATTTGGTTTATCACTCTACGGTCATCTTTTGCCCACTTTAGGCTTAATTAGAGCAGGACCTACAGTTTAATGTGGATTCCAATCACTAACAAAACCATGTCATAGCCAGAATACGAACCTGAGGCCTGTGGTACCAAACGCCAGAGCTCTTGTCGATTGGTCATCAGGCCGTTTGGTTATCAGACAGAATATTTCCCTCATCAGTTATGTTTTATAAAACGAGTATTCACAAGGTTAATGTGAATACATTTCCCAATGGAAAATTTTTTCTCTTTCCAAATGTCTGTGAAATTCCTGAGGGAACTGATAAAAAAAAGAAAGTGAATTCCCAGAATTGCCTGCCATTCACATTACGAGAAACGAAATTTTCTTCTATTAGCGTTGAAATTGAGACAAACGGTCTCCTTTTAACGTTTCTTACATTGGAGAAACGAGGGCAGTTCATCACAATTACTACTTATTTCCTTTTTTTTTATAAAATGGGGAAAGCTGCAGAAGTTCTTAAACGGAAAGTGGGGAAATCTAAAATAAAATGCAGATCCCGCCTCCTTTCAGCGTTTTCTATTACTTAATCTTTCGGCTGGCACAAAATCCATTAAAGGATTAGAAATAACGCTATAAAACAGAACTTGAATTATTTTTATGGCTGGAGTTCCTGGTGCTCGGACACGTCTTCGGCTCTTTTAGGATTTATGTGCTTTTCGGGTTTTAGGAGATTCGTTGTACAATGATACTTGTATGTTAGCAGAACTTTTAAGTAATTTAAATGTAAATGTTGCTTTTTGCGTTTTGTCGTTAATTTTAAACTCTTACCTTATAATAGTTAAAAACAGTTAAATTCTAAAATTTGTTAACTGTCTTAAATGGTCAAATCTGTTTTGTTGTTGTTTTTATGCCCCTTGGTAGACATCTAGACCAAGCCCACGAAGTCGGACTCATGGTGGAAGGGAAAGAGGGCACCTTCTGTTGTGATGGGGGATCCTGGCTTAGAAATCTGACTTGGCTCCGTGACTCTCTACAGTTATATGAGACCGGGACCTACAGCTTAAAGTGGATTCCGAACCACTACAAACATCCTTGGTACCGCCGGAACAGAAATCTGTGGCACCGAGAGCCAGAGCGTTAAACACTCGGCTGTTGAGGCCCTCAAATCTTTGTTGCAGTAAATAAAGCTAGTAGCTTGTCCACTTCAGGCTCAGTTGTAAAGTGTGTAGTTTACTGATGGAAAGTTCAAAACCTGCTCTTAGAAATGATGAGATTCTGTGTGACAGCATGTATATAAGCGTCGTGAATTAAGTTACTGCTAATTATAGTTACTGCTAAACATCTCCATAAAATCAATGTGCTTTCACTATCACTCGTCGGTGGTCTGTCTATTCGGGGCTTACATAAGTAGAACTCGATGCCCACTGATGTTAAAGTGGTTGCGAAGTCTAGTTAACGAACAAGAGCTTGTAGGGTCGATTTCTTAAAGTAGCTGTCTAACTCATAGCTCAGTGGTAAAGTGTGCCATTTGCGTCCTAGGAAGCTCAAATAAGCTGTCAGTGTCAATTGCAGAAATTGCTTTTAGATACGATGGGTTTCCATGAACAATATTTGTATGAGCGCCTCGCATTGGCCATTAGATTGGATTTTACTCATAAGATAGTTACTCGGTTCGGAACAGAGCCTTCGGTCAGGGATTAGGAATGCTCGTTAAGCTGTAAGTCCCTGTCTGATTAGCCTAAAGTGTACAGAAAATGACCGTAGAGTGACAAACCAAACCAAATATAATAATTGAATAATTTCTGAACAATTTTATTTTGAAAATTATGTGGACTTTGTAAACTACTTTTTATTGTGTTAATGGATCCACTCATAACTCAGTGTGCAGCAGCTAGTATGCAAAGTGACATAGGCTCGATTCGCACCAATGACATACGCTAGTCGCTGTTTCGAAATGTCAGTAGACTTAATTCAAGAATGCGGCAGATAATCTCGTATCAACAACCAACTCCTCCTTTATTAGAGTTTCCTTGTTTTATTCTCCATATGCAACACCGAAATGGTAGCATTCTCTGAAATTTTTCCATGGATATTTTACTCCCTTTTTACCTCTAGTTTTCCCTAATTAATGCTGCATCTGCTACAATATTTTCATTTCAATCCAGTTGAGCAGAGAAGCGTCATCTCAATTTGAACTTAGTTACGTGAAGAAAAACATTAAACCACTCTACCACTGAAATCCACTCAGCCCCTTTCGTATGAAATATCTTTGCGTATATTTTTACAAATACATATCAATAAATCTGCTCACTACATACAAACCCGCTTAAATTATATTCATAAACCCCAACCAACATTCAAATTCCTTTTATTACGTCGTTCACCAAGACATACATACATGCCGTGTCACGGGCAAAAGCAAGAACTTCTGTGTACGATGATAACTTTGATTGCAATGCAGGGGTAACATTGTGAATGAATTCTCTTCCCTGGAAAAATTCAAGGTATCGTAAGAAACTAGTAAAAGAAATTAATAGCCGCTCGTAAAAATGTTTCGCTTACTTTTTATGATCCCCTTTTTGCACTTCTGGCATAAATTTGAAGGGCAGTAAAAAATATTGGTTTTCAGTATTGACTATCAGAGAATTTCTGGAGCTTCTGTTGATGGAGTCCATCACCACTGTGCTCACATTTTATGTCTCGTGTAAATGACTCGATATTTTACTTTATCGAAGCTGCAATGTGTGCGATTCTCGATGCTAGTTGTAGTTGAGGACGATCGTTACTTTCTTCTAAATAGGTTGTCTTTTGGAGACATTCTTGCATTTTTAAACTATGAACGCTGGATTATTGATAAATATTTGCACCAAAAAGTTAGTAAAATATTTTACTGAATTTTGAAAAGGGGCTTTATTTTTAACTAAGTTGTTTGTATTTTTTACTGTAGACTAAATAACTTACTAAGTTGTTTATATTTTTCACAGCAGGCATGACATATACGTCTGCTGTGAATGTGTTAATCAGAGTTTGATGGGACTATGAATTAATTTGGTGATGACTGAAATTTTGCTGTTGAATTTGTTCAAATATATATTTTTTAATTAACTATGTGTAGGAATATTTATAAATTAGGAATTTTTAATTTTGTAACAGAATAAGTGAATGAATTTGAACTAAAATGAATTTAGTAATAGTGAATTTAATACATCATATTTATGTTTTGAAATTGATTGGCTAAAAAAGGAAAAAAAAATTCCCCCAAAATTATATAGATAACCTTTCTTATTTTGATAGGTTAATCAAATAGATAATCTTTATTATTGTGATAGGTTAATCAATTAATCGATAATTTTTAATCGAAAACGTTTTATTATTAAAGTACTATATTGAATCAGAATTTTATTTCGAAAACATTTTATTATTAAAGTTCTTTATCAAATCATTATTTCATTATTAATCGTTAAAAAAGTATACAATTCAGAACTCAGATATATATATATCCTGAATTTTATCGAAGCAAAATGACTAATTCTTCAAAGATTTTATTAATATAACTCTTTCGAAACTGTGAACATTAATGCATTTCAAATCCTAATTCATCGCCTGATGACTGGAATAAACTGCTTTAAACTCCCCGAGCTCATTTGCTGCTCCAGATATTAAACAAGTTTCGAGTTTGATGAAAATTTTCCCAAAATTACATCACACAAAGCTCGCGCGTCATTTACCAGATGCATTATGTTAAGAACTTCAGCTCCACTGGCGAATCAAGAATGCTTCTGCTTAG
Organism: Caerostris darwini; assembly: GCA_021605075.1. NCBI lineage: Eukaryota > Metazoa > Arthropoda > Arachnida > Araneae > Araneidae > Caerostris > Caerostris darwini. The sequence continues at coordinate 31,752 of BPLQ01014458.1, read as the reverse complement.
AAAACACTTGGAGCAAATCAGATTTCACCGGATTATAACCCTAATTAATACTTCCTTTTATTAGAAGGATTTCGTCACAAAAGCCCTTTCAACTAAAGGATTTCGTCAGGTGTAACATTTTCTAACTAATCTTCTTTAAATTAATTACTGTTTAAAAAGAGCATCATTTTAATTAATGTTTGCTCTTTAATACCACATGCTATGCCATATCTAGAGCAGTTTGAAATAATCAATATGCTTTCGAATGAAGAGCAGATAGATTCGTGTTTGAGGAATTGATTAGTTTAATTGACAGACAAAGACTAACCCGATCTATTTTAAGGGAGTGTGTATGAATTATGATGGATTTTACCATGATCGATTAAGTGGGAAGATACTTATTTAAATTTATTCCTATCTTTTCTCTTAGCACCATGTGTTGTCAATCATTTCGAACAATAAGTTCTGTTCGTTTTCGATTAATCGATATCTGAATTTTTAATGAATCATTCATTTGAATTATTTTATTGGTGTTAAGAATTAACCTTATTACCATTTCACATACTTAAATTTTGAAAAATTGTAATTTTTAACTTATTGTATATTAACATAGAATATATAAGATTATCATTGAATTTTAACACACTTTTTATAACGTAAATAATCCTTTTTTTCCATGATAAGTAATTATTTATTAATTATTAACCAGTTTAATCTTAAAGACGTTTAAAAACCAGAAAACGTAAGCTATTAAGATAACTTACATCATGGTTTAAAATCATAAGTGAAATTATATTATTGCTAATATAAGTTCATTCATTATTTTGTACAATTACATACAACAACAACGAAATTTGTTTATCTTTAATTCGATTCGTTACCATTGTATGTCATTTTAAGAAATACCGCGTATATACAAAATAGAGTGTTTGCATAACGTTTTTTTATCGCCTAATATTTTTCATCCTAGCGCGCATGCTCTTAGGAAACATTGTACCTATTGCTCATATATATCTGTAATGTTTCGCTACTGTGCAATTCCTATGAGCATGCACGCTAGGAAGAAAAAAATATCGGACGATAAAAAAAACGTTATGCAAAAACTCTCTAATTACGCATACTTACGGTAATTATTAATATATATACATAATGTAATGTATGTATTTACTTATAAGATATATATGATTTTAGGATTTAAGGTAATTTGGCAGTATTGGCAGTGTAATATTGTCGGTTCGAGGAGCCCCACGTTGGAAGCGAGATTGTAGTGTTGGTTGACTCTGGATTGTAACAGGATGTGGCAGGCCTCGAGATTCTCACCCGAGAGAAAGTACGCCGCAATCAGCGCTGCCGCTGAAAAAGGTTTAGTACAGCGCATTCACGTGTTTCTGTTGAGAAACGTTACGTTGCTAATCTCGTTTAGCCCAATCTTGTGTATTTGTTTGCCTAGAGACTCTCACCCATAGAGGAATTATATTCCGTGCAAACCTGAATATATTTATAGTCAACTTAGAAGTGGAGTCCTCCACGAATCCATAATATGTCTTTAAATGTGTTAAATATTACACGTGTGGGCAGTTTGTGCGTGTGTGAATAAAGCTGTGACTTCTCAAACCCGTGTCTCAAGTCTCAACACAACTACACCCAGTTACAATCCAGAGTTGCTTCAACCCACAGCAGTATAATCTGGCGCCCAACGTGGGACACACCCTTATTTGCACATTAAAGCAGGCAATAAGAATTTCTTTTTTTAAGTTTCCTAATAAAAGCTCTCTAAGTTTATTCATAAATATTAAAATATTTTTAACAACATTAATAAAAACATTATCTAAAATTTTCTTACAATTTTATTTTTCATTTATTAGTTTTATATCAAATTTTAATACAATTTTATTTTTCATTTATTAGTTTTATATCAAATTTTAATACAATTTTATTTTTCATTTCTTAGTTTTATATCAAATTTTCTTAACAAATTGCGTGTAAATTTTGCCTTCTGATTGACTATATCTATCATACGTTTTTTTTCATATGAATGAATTTAAAATATTTCTATATATTAAGATTCCTCATAATTTTTATAGTCTATTTTTCGTAAATAATATTTTTTCAAAATGTAAACTTTAATTTTTATAATCACATATAATTTTAACAACAAAATATGCATTTTAAAAATGTTTTAATAAAAATGAATGCCTTAAATCTTTTTAAAACTAATTTAAAAAAAAAACAACTAAGCAGCTTTAAATCACCCAAATGCCTGCTATCGCGTTACATTTCATATAAGGCTTTTACACTCTTTAAATTTAAAGCTGTTCTTCGAATAAAAATAGCCCTGATAGCAAATACCTTCTTATTAGACCTTCGGGAAGAATAAATAAGTTGTAGCTGAATTTATCTTCTTCCTCCAGCTTAGAAGCAGTAATTCATTCTGGTATATCTAAAAGCACACACCCGGATTATCTAAGATTCGGAAAATCGTGTTAGAAGCTTGGAAGATTTAAGGTTTCCATGGATCTTAATTTTCGTTTGAGTCTAACATTTTTCTTTCTTCTTCAGATACTTGAAATATAGGTTTAAATTTGCTTAGATTTTTTTTGCATGAATATCGCATTAGGATAAGGTTTTCTAAAAAATATCCATAAATATTTATTGAATATTGCGCGGTAAAAATTCCTAGACATAAAATAAACTCGATACAGAGTTTTAGATATTAAATTCTCTAAAATATGCAGACGATAATACTTTCTCAAAATTTCACAATAATACAGGGTGTTTATACACTCATGTCCATAAATTAAGGATAATTCAGAATCGCACAGAAATTGAACTCTAAAATAAAAATTTCACCTGTAGAATTATCACACACATCTTGAAGAAGAATATGCAAATTACAGGAAACCACCAGATGGAGCGAATAATACGTCACAATGACGAGAGTGTAAGAGAGGGAATATATGGAGGGAATATAAGGAATGGTGGCAAAAAAGGTAAAATTGTTCACAAGCGCTTTAAGAGTCTTTCAGTGCAATAACCGCATAGTTATGGCACAAAGGAAGCATTTGGATGATTTTTTACGTGGTAGAATTATCGGGCGACTGGAATGTGGACGTACCCAGCTGGAAGTATCCGAGGAACTTGGAATCGCCCAGATTATCATCTCCAGGCTTTGGCAACGATTCGAAGATGATGGTAATGTGAGTAGATGTTACAGCACAGGTCGCCCCCGAGTTACAACGCCGAATGAGGACCGGTATTTAGCAGTTACTGCCAAAAGAAACAGACGCAGCACAGCATCAGACCTGTCTCGTCAGCTCTCTTCAGCTACCGGTACGACAGTTTCAAGCCAGACCGTGTACAGACGCTTAGGGCACATTGGTCTATATGCTCGTAGGCCTGTCAGATGTGTTCCACTTATCGCAACTCACTGTCGCCTGCGATTAACCTGGAGTATAGAGCATGCATTGTGGACACCGCAACAGTGGTCTGGTGTGATGTTTTCCGACGATTCCAGGTTTATTTTGCAGTCTGATTTTCGCCAGACTTTCATATGGAGAGCGCCAGGTACCCGTTACCACCAAGAGAACACCATTGAACGACACCGTTTCGGTGGTGCAGGATGGCTCGTTCGGGGAGGAATTATTCGTGGTTCCAGAACTGACCTGCATGTTCAGAGTGTAACGATGACAGGCCACATCTATCGGTATGCCATTCTGGAACAACATGTACGTTTGTTTCGGGGCGCCATGGGTGCTGAATTTATGTTGATGGATGACAACGCCCGTCCTCACCGTGCAAACAATTGTAGATTAATGCCTTCAATTGGAGGATATCACCCGTATGGATTGGCCAGCATACTCATAGGACTTGAATCCAATAGAGCATGTGTGGGATATGCTTGGCCGACGAATTGCAGCCCGTCAACCCCCTCCCACCTGTCAACCGGAACTTCGGAGGGCATTGCTTGATGAGTGGTGTAATATTCTCCAAGATCTGATTGATAATTTGATACTCAGCATGCCTAGGCGTTGTAAGGTCTGTATTGCATCGTCCGGGAGACATACTCCATATTAATCACCATAGTAATCATATTATACTGTTTTTTGTAAATAGGATCTTTTTTGAAATTTGCTCCAGGGAGTAAAAATCGCAATTTTTATTAATTATGTCAAACATATAGCATCTTTTTTGCTCTTTACCTTTTGTTCAATAAATAGACTTTACAAATAAGTCAAATTTGTTTTGCTTCTGTCTCTTTCTTTGCCTGAACTTCATTATCCTTAATTTATGGACATGAGTGTATATAAAAAGGCTTTGTCGATATATGGGCCGCTGGCTATCATATCGTTCACAGAAATTGAACAAATTTTTGGTTTAAGGTATTTTGAGGTATTTTGAGGTATAATCGCAAGAATCATACGAAAAACGACAGTTAAAACTTAGCAGTAATGGTTGGAGTAACATAATTTAGAAAACTTCAAATAACATTTCCTATTTATGTTATTTATTTATTGTAATGTGATGTCCATAGTGAAAAACCATAAATAGCATTGGGACAGTACTTCTAGCCGGCTGTAGACGAACTAAAAACTGAAAACAACCAAAACAGACAGAAGCAGCAAAAAGGAAAACATTTTAATCTGTTTCACAAATTTTCCACGTGATCTCCTTCACACATGATGAAGCTTTGCATACTGCAGATGGTTTATAGCATTGAAGCACATACCATGGCAAGAGGAATCTGTTGAACCTGATGTCTGAAGGCATCTTTAAAATTGTATGCATTTTGCTGATTAAATGCTTATATTTAATAATTCGGGCATTCCCACAGCCAAAAATCTATTGGTGTGAGATTCGGCGAGGGGGGGACATACATCCAAATGACGTTAGATGGAACATTTCAGTGTAGGGATACCTGTCATAGTACGTGCTTCAGTGCAATCCACCAATTGTCGTTTCCAAAGTGTCATCGTGTGAAGGAGGTCACGTGGAATAACTGTGAAACACTTTAAAATGTTTTGTTTTTTGTTGCTTCTGTGTAATTATTCATTGTTTTCGCTTTTCTTCTTTTTCTTCTTCGCGTTTCTTCTTTCGCTTTCTTCTGTCTAGCGCTGAGAATGTTTGTGCTACAGGTACCGTTCCAACACTATTTATGATTTTCACTACGGAGATCACATTCCAATAAAAAAAGTAGATGTTGCCATTTGAAAGTTTCGAAATCGTGTCACTCCAACCGTTACTGATTAATTTTAACTGGTTTTTTTATGATCCTTAAGGAGTTGAGCACCTCAAAATACAAAAAAAAAAAAAAAAAAAAAAATTTCGTTCAGTTTCTGTGAACGGCATGAAAGTTAGCTGCTCATTTATCGAGAAAGTTTATTTTTTTATATTCACCCTGTATATGTGGCATAATGTCCCGTACAAATTTTAAGGGATACATGACTCTAAACCAAAATATTTGTTTGTTGCAATTATAGCAAAAAGGCTCTAATAAATAAATAAATTCAAAAAATATTTAATTTTAATTTCTATCTGTGTTACTATGTATTAAATGTTATTATTCCAAATTAATATTTTTCAAGTAGTTTTCACATCTTTGATTATATTTAGTGGAATAATAATGAATCTAATGATAATTAAATTTTAGTTAATCGAGTATTGAGTGATTTAAAAAACAAAATTTCTAGAACACTCAAGATTGGAAATAGAATCGAATACATTCTTTACAAAATGTGTTCGTAATAAGTTATAGTGTCGTATAAAAAATAATTAGAGAGGTTTTGCATAGCGGAAGCCACCCGCTTTCACTTTTCCCGCTATTTGGCGCATGATACCACTGCGCATGCGCTCATCAGAAACGGTCATTTAACGGGAAGCTTAAAATGAGTTTTTGCATAGCGTCCGCTTTCACTTTTCCGTTAAATTAAATCAGCGCCAAAACAAAAGCTCGAATACGAGGAGCTGAGTGATGATATAGAAGTGCAAATACCCAGTTCTCGATAAGAAAGATTTAACAAATGCAGATTTTAATCGTTTTTGTCCGAGATCATATATTTTTTTATTTATTATATATTTTTAATACAAAAAAATTGCAAAATGTATTACATATATGCTTATGCTCCACTTGATGATTGCTATTAATCTTTAGGTGACAATCAGGCAGCACGAAATGGTAAAAGAAATGAAGTATAAAAACATGCAAAGAATAAAAAAAAAAAAAATGTAAAAAAAAGAACGTTTCTATTTGCAGCTGCTTTGTTATGACTAGCATTGTGGTTTTTGTTTCAATTTAAACATCTGCTTTTCTCTCCATCTAAAACATCTATTCATTTCGAATAAAGATAGTGCGGAAATAAAAGGTTGATTAAAGTTAATTATTCCCTGAAAATATATACTAAAAAAAATATATTTTACCTTTAGACGTAAGTAATAATTTAAATAATGTAATTTTAAATAACGCAATTAAATGTATATACATGTTTACTTAATTACTAAAATTCTAATAATTGCTTATTTTAAATTTTGAAAAAATTCTCTGCCATGTTTATGCTAATGAAAAATATATTATGCAGATATTTTCAAATTAACTATCTGTTTTTTTAGATATTTCAGTTATTTTTCTTTCCTATTTTTTGTAATTCAAAAGGCTATTTCAAATTGATAACCTGTACCTGTAATTTGTACTTGTTAAAATGCTGCATGATTTTAGATTCAGATATATATTTAGTAATGTTATATGTTTGTTTAAATTATTAAAAGTATTGCAATTGTAATTGTTTTTAAATACATTTTTTAATTAAAATATAATATTAAAATAAAATTGTGTTTCTGTTTTTATGAAACAAGACTATTATATAAAGATGTTTAGTGGTTTCATTGGTAGTAAGCTTTTACAGGATAATTGTACAAAATCTAAACTACATCATTAACAAAAGTGAATTAAAAATTCATTCTTTCTAAATTTCTTATAAAGCATTTGCTCATTGAAGATTATACATATAACAATAAAAAAAAAAAAAAAACAATAATAATAAGTGTAAATTTAAAATTTTACTTAAAAATTGGTGAACATAATTTGTTTTGATGATTAGAAACATATGGGCTATGAATGAACACGACTAATTTTAATGTTACTTTATTTTTCATATGTCTAGTTTTAAGAATATATATTATAAATTTATATTAATTTAAAACAAACAAAGTAATTTTTTATTTAAAAGTATATTAAAAAGCTATTTACTATAAATAATTTGTTTTAATTGTTAAAATTCTGATATTAAAATATTTTTAATTTTATAACTCTTTTATTTTTATGCTAATTAAAAGTACTATAGAAATATTTTCCATTTATTAACCTGCTTCTGTTGGTAGTTTAATTTTCTATTCCTGTTTTGAATTTCATATCATTATTTAAGAAATAATTTGTAAATTATATTTGTTACTATGAAAAAATTAGCATTTTTAATAGTATAATATTTAAAAAAAGGGTGCACAGAAGATCTACCTCCCCGTGGTGCACCTGGTAACAGTTTTTAGTGGCTAAAAGATCTGAAACTTGGCATTATTGTTAGATTAATGAACTCTGTTTCAGCATGTTTTGTTGTTGTTGTATGTTGCATATATTTTTTTCGTTGTTCTTTTTTTGCTGTAACTGTTCATAATCTGCCATTGGAAATAAAAAAATATTTAAAAAAAAATAAAATAAACTGTATATAAAATATATCCATTTTGTGCCCTCCTGTTTTAACTTGATTATATTAGTATGGATTTATTTTTCTGAATAGAACTTTTTATATTTTGGATTGAGTTTTATAATAAATTGAAAATATACACAGATAAACTAATGTACTATTAAATAAGTGCTAAATAAATTTGCTTGTTTATTTTGAAAATTATTCTTTATTTAAGAAAACAACATATAACAAGAAATATGCTTTTATTCATTTTCATCCTTAATATTAGTTACTTTTTTAAAGATTTGATTTAATTTTATATTTGTCTTTTTTGGATTACAACTTTCTGTTTCATTTCTTATAATTTTTCTCTTTTTATGGGGACTTTTTGTAATGTTATAAGAGTTAATAATTTTTAACTTCTTTAAAAATCTTTCTGCTGTCTGCAAATTAAAAGTGAAGTAGTAATATATAACTGAATCATTACAATTTTCTTGTTTTTTTCTTGCATGCTTCATGCTTCATGTGAAATTATTAATTTATTTTATACACCTTTATAATAAATTGCAAGAGTAAATAAATTTACTATATTGTTTCTTAATAAATTTGTTTGCTTTGTTAGAACATTTTTCTTTATTTAAGGAAATGGCATATTGTAGGAATCAATTTTAACATTTTCATCATAATTATGTAAAGATTTTCAAAAATTTTACTAATCTGTTTTTAAAGTATATCATGAATTAAAAAATAAAATTAAAATTAATTAAATTTAAAATTAATTCAGGTTTCTTAAATCTCTTTCATAGTTGTTATACATTACAAGAAATGTTCATTTAAAAAATATTGCTTCATATATTCTGAAATATTTAAATACAAGAAACTTGCACAAAATTATATGTAAATAATAAATAATTTAATCAAAATTTTAAAAAGTTGTACATAAATAAATCTATAAAATACAATTTTATACAATTTTTTTAATTAGTAATGAAATTGTTCACTAAAGACATGTCAATACAAAACAAATAGCAATCTAGTTGCTAATAAACAAATACTTTTTTTTTTTTTTTTTTTTTTTTGGCAAATGATTTTTTGGTGGTACATTAGCTTATTAGTCGACTCAATCTACCATCTATGTCATGAAAATGAATATGAATATGTAAACAGTGATTATATCATTTAATGTTCCATTCTGAAATTGTTATTCTCGAAGGCCTGTTAAGGAAATGTAATTTATAAAACAATCAAGTTGTGAAAAAATATTTTCTAGTTGTCATTATCTTTATTATTAAAAATGGAGGAGTGGGTGAATTCTCACACTCCTGTAAATTGAAAAAAATATTTTATACATCTTAAAATTTAATATACATGAATAATATAAATGATCTTGAATTTGGAATATTATTCAGGTGGGGGGTATTCTTCTCTGGAAATTAATCTTAATGTTAAATAGATCAATATACAATAAAAAAATTAAAAACTATTCGTAATATAATTCGAATAAAACTGATGAATGGATAAAGAGTTAAACGTATTAGGAAACGGGATTAATAGAAATTAAACACTTAATTAAAATAAATGAAATTATCTTTTAGATTAGTCTACGATCTTGTACTAGAAGAAATGTGTTTAGGTGTAATTAAAAAAACATTTTTATTTATCAGCGGAATCATCAACGAGAAAGAACAACAAAGACACATATACGATCTTCTACGAATCACGAAAGTAAGTTTCCAGTTTATTTTTTATATTAAAAATATTCTATAATGTAGTTTAATATATAAATAATAGTATATTTTATTATATTTAATGCTAATTAATTCTAAAATTCCCATGATAATCTATTAAAGCTTAATCGATTTTCATTCATATAACATAAGTTTTGCATATAACCTAAGTTTGTTTGAGTATCTATCTAACTACAAAACATATGAGTGAAAATTGATTAAGTTTAAACAGATTATCATGAGGATTTTAGAATTAATCAGCATTAAATATAGTTATGTTAAGAAATTAAAACTACATTATAGAATATTTTTAATATAACAAATAAACTGTAAAACTTACTTTTGTGATTTGTAGATCGTAATGAGTGTTCGTTGCATCATCGTTGATGAGTCAGCTGATTAGTAAAAAAAAAGTATTTTTATTTAAGATTAATTGCTCGTACATTTCACATTTTTTCTTTGTACAAGATCCTAGACTAAGCTAAAAAATATTTTTATTTATTCAAACGAAGTCTATAGCGTTTAATTTCTGCTTTCCATTTTTCACAGTTAGTCAACTCCTCATCTATTCATCAGTTGTCAGCCATCTTCGTTTATTAGAAATGCTTTCAACTGCTTTCAAATCGCATGCGCAGTAGTGCAATATTACAGATAAGCATGCGCAATAGTACAATGCTTCCTATGAGCATGCGCGCTAGGGAGAAAAAGCTAACGGACGTCCTACGGTAACTAACATACGGTATGCAAAAACTCTCTATTGTTTTCAATGTCAAATTTTCATGGATATTATTTGAATCAAAATCGATAATGCTCTATAAGTCTAAAATATGAATCTTCATTTAATAAAAATTTGTCTGAACAAATTACTTTTTCCTTTTATTTTATTTATCTTGTAATTTTTGGACAAATTTGTCATATTTAATTGAATTTCAAAATAGAAATATATATACTGTCTTATATACAACGAAAACATCTTCATTTCTACAAATGAGACAGATGAAAGATTTCTCAAACGCTGTTTTGTACTTCTTCGAAGAGAAACTCGTCTTATAATGCACGAGATTTAAAATGAAAAATTGTTTTGGCCTTCATTAAGTTTGATAGCAGAAACAGAAAAGCATTACAGCCAGAATCAATAAAAGCAGAGAAAAAGCTGGTTTTCATGTTTATTGTGACATTAAATGATGGAAAAGTTAAGTGAAAGCAGTAGAAAATGAAAAAGAAAACGCTCAAATTGAATAATGGTTTAAAATATTTAAACCATTATTCATATTTAAACCAATATTTATACCATTGATTTTATATCTGGCATTATTTTTTAATCAATCTTCAATTCAAAAACAGTTTAAATACAATAAAGCATACGGCACTAAGTTTATGACATATTGTATGTTAATAAAAAAAGCATAAAAGTTTTAAATCATATGGCATGTTTTATTGCACTAAATGCATATGACAAAAGGAAGAAAAAAACATTTGGGAGATAAGAAGGTATAGGCCGCCCCTTCCCCGAGAAATATATATAGTTCTTAGTGACTCAAACTTGCCCGACTCGTGGATCAGTGGGATCATAGGCAGCTAGCTTTCAGGAGAACTGATGTTAGAATCCGCTGGTGGAATTGTTGGTTTCCAAAATGTGAAGAGTTGATGGCGATTGCAGCAATGTGAAAAACGTCTCACATTGATAATCGCGCTATCTGGTGTGGAATTTTCCGAGGTTTTCTACCATACGACTATACCGAATTTTCTACCATGCAGTTGCCTCTTAAAAATCATCTGCGTCCTCATAGCCAATTGGCTAGCGCTCTGGCATTTGGTACTACAAGCTTCAGGTTAGAATCCTGGCGGTGGTATGGATGTTCGTTAGTGGTTCAGAATCCACGGTAAACTATAGGTCCCGGTTTAATTAGCCAAAAATGTGCACAACATGATCGTAGAGCGACAAACCAAACCCATATGATACACAAGCGCGAGATCGTTATCTTTAAAAGTTTTATCTTATTTCCCGTCGGTGGGTTGTTCATTGTATACAAAAGAACACAATTATATCCATATATAACGATAGAAAAATATAACCATATATAAAAAAATATATAACGACAAATTAAACCAAACCAAACTTAAAAATCATCTTCTGAGGTACTGTCCTCCCCTTCAAACCTGTCTGTGAGTTGTTCGTGATCCACTGATATTCCACCCTCCCCTTTCTAACTGTTAAGCTACAAATTCCTCGGTATGGGGGTAAGAAAGGAAAAAAAAAAAGAATAAAAGTATCTCAGTCTAGAGTACTGAATATTGCTGTCAGTCAATTCATCTCAAAAAAAATATCCGGAGTGGATGATTTTCGACAAGAAAATGACCTTCTCAATAATATCCTCTTTTACGAGCTTCGAAATAAATAAGTAGAAAAAAGGGATTCTTTGCTTTTCCTCCTATTCACCCAATGAAAAGGTGCCTTGCATTCAATCCCAAGTTACGGCTACAGCCAAAAGTAAAGAAAATTCCTTCTCCCGAAAGTTATGAAGCCTGTTATGTTCTTTATTCTGCTACGAACTTTTTTCCCCCAAATAAGTCCTTGAGTTTGGCGATCTTTGTTTCACTTTGTTCTTGATTTTCTTTTCGAGTATTATCTGTTTCTTCTTCTTTTTCTTTCTTCCTCCTGATGAGAACAATTCGCAGCGAAAAGGGATTCGAAAAAAAAAAGAGTAATAAAAAGAGTCATTAGATAGCAGTTTTATGGATCAGTACTTTTGGGGCATCAAAAAAGCGACGAGGAAAACGTGCTTTATTTATTGCATCCATCGTATTCCGTTTCGAAAGCGATTTACTCAAAAATGCTTTTCTTTATGAAAATGATGCTAAGCAACAGTGATCTGCATCTTGCTCGTTCTGTCCTAAGTGCATCACTCTAAATTTTAATAAAATAAATTGACAATTATATTAATAGTATGCTGATGATTCAAAACTATTGACCTGATTACAAATGAGAATAACTTATCAACAATAAGGAAACATTTGAGCAGTTATAGAGAATTAAGATCATAGTGAATTTTTCGCTTATTTTTAACTGATCTATGTAACTTCCTTTGCTCAGATAGATAATGTCCACATGTTGGCTCAATCACCATAACATTACTCCTTGCGACTTCTTTTCAATTAATACTCCAATGACTTAATTTGTACAGCCTTCTTTGCCTACAACATTTTTTGTCTTGAAATGGACTATCGCTTGAATGTTCTATCAAGTGATAGTCCTTAGTCCGCAATTATTTGGAGTTATCATTCACCAATAGTTGCTTAATATTCAAGGGTGTTATGATTCGATTCTCTTTAGTGTTTTTCTTGAGAGTCACTACTTTAAAAAACGAATAGACACCATGGTGATCGTGTCAAAGAGACTAAGAATACTAGTTGAAATTTTCCCTTGTTTTCTACAAAAAAAAATGGACTATCTCTTAAAGGTTGTATTTTAGCAAGATATTATTTTTAAATGCTAATGTTCCTTAACATTCAAACCAGCGAAGATTAGATTTTTTCTAGTGTCCTCCATGAGAGTCATTACTTTTAAAAATGAATAGACACCATGGTGAACCTGACAAAGAATCTAAGAATACTTGCTGAAATTTTTCCTTGTTTTCTACAATACATAGAAATGGACTATCTCTTGAAAGAGGTATGTTTGGTGATGAATGTGGTATGTGGGATCATTTAGAGTTACCCTCACCAATACCTTACGATTCTTAACATTCAAGCGAGTGATGATTTGATTGTCTCTCTTGGGTCTTTCGTGAGAATCATAACTGTGAAAACGAGTGGACACCATAATGATCGTTACAAAGAATCTAAGAACATTTGTTGAAACTTTTCCTTAGTCAATTTCTTTGGGTTATAAAAAATATCTCTGGAATGCTGTATTGTACCAAGGAATTATTTCAAGTTATCCTTCCCAATGGTTGCTTATGCTCCTTACAATTCAAGTGAGGGAAGATTCGATTATCTCTAGTGTCTTTTATAAGAGTCACTACTTCTTAAAATGAATAGACATCATACAGATCATGACAAAAATCGAAGAATACTAGTTGAAATTTTCCTTTTTTTACAACACAACGAAATGGACAATCTCTTGAATGTTGTATGTGACCAGGGAATTATTTGAAGTTACTCTTCACCAATAGTTAAGAATACTAGTTAAAATTTTCCTTTGTTTCTTTACAACACAACACCAAATACAGCGCAGTTACCATTAAAAGGTCTCTTTGGAATTATTGACTGTTTCTTGTGGATATAATGTAACAGGCAACTTAATATATTCTCTGATGAGGCGAAACTGCTACATTTTCGCAAATGACGAAATTGGTCTGCAGGGTAGGAATAAAAACATATTTAAAATTATTCTAAAAATGTTTGAACGATTAAACCGCCTTCAGTGCCTTTTTAAAATTCTCAAATTCGTTCTAAATTCTGAGCGATATTTTCCTGTCAACCCTTCCCTCGAGTCAGTCGCCTTTCCTGTTTAATCCCGCTAAGTGCTTTCATTGAGATGGATGGGGGACAGTTGGGATTATGCTGACCTTTAGTCAGCCGCCACTTTATTCAGTAATTGACGAATCAATCTTGATTTTTCGGAAATCGGCTTCCAAGAAACCTGCTATTAAATTTAAGAAGAATTTTTTCTCCTTAGAATTGGTGGCGAATTTAAATGCATCCTGTTTGAAAAAATAAAAAATTTTACCATTAGCATATTGGTTTACTCTTTATTGTTTCATAAGGGTAGAATTAAGTTTTACCTTTATCAATTATCTTTAACAATTTATTTTTCTTATAATAATTTAATAATGTATCATATAAGATCATGTATTTATTTATTTTTAAATGAATGTATAATTTTTTTCTACAATATCATACACAACAAAATCTTTGGATGTATTCATTTAACTGCGGAATCACATTTCAAGATGGAGCTATTCCATCCTATCATGCGTGTCGGTGTAACTTTATCGATTTATCTTTTTTTTCATAGTTTACTAATGTATCATATAAGATCAATTATTTATTTATTTTTAAGTGAATGTTTATTTTTTTTCTACATTATCATACAAAAAAATATATTTTGATGTATTAATGTAATTGCAGAATCGCGTTTCACGATGGAGCTATCGTGTATGTAGGTGTAAGATAATAGGTATCTTCATTTTCATTCTGGATAACACTAAGTCTGCAAGATAACACTGGGGGGCCTGATGGCCGAGTGAGTAGCCCTCTCTTCACAGGTTTCGGCTTCGTGTCCCGACGATTTCATGGATGTTTGTAACGGTTCGGAATCCACTTTAAACCGTAGATCCCAGTCTCATTTGACTGTAAGCATTATGGGAGGGAGTTTTACTCGCTTTCATAGTATATCTTCAAGCTACACGTGTCCCCTGGGTTCTAAATGAGTAACAGCGTTCGTCGATACTGCCCACATGACATGCCTTCTTCAAGGCTAGTTTGTATTGGGATGCTCGCAGGAAAATGATAAATACGATCCAGTACTCCACGTAATTAGAAAAGTCAGTATATCTCGTATCAATGACGAATGTAGTGTATCAGTCAGTGTCAGCTTATCAATGACGAATGTAGTGTATCAGTCAGTGTCAGCGTATCAATGACGAATGTAGTGTATCGATGACAGCCTATCAATGACGAATGTAGTGTGTCGATCTGTGCCAGCGTATCAATGACGAATGTAGTGTATCGGTGACAGCCTCAATGACGAATGTCAACGTGTCAATCAATGACCAATGTAGTGTATCAGTCAGTATCAGCGTATCAGTGACGAATGTAGTGTATCAGCCAGTGTCAGCGTATCAGTGACGAATAACTGCAGATACAACAGTAAAAAAGTATTTTCCATAAAAATTTCTTAGGGTATTTTTGACAATAAATGAAAAAAATTATATACATATAAGCGTAAAAATATATATTTTAACAGCTATGGTAATTAAAATTGTTAATAAGTCATTCATCATCATTTGTCTGCACCTTTTAGGAAGATGATTTATAATTTATTTTATTTTATTATATTTTTTGCCATTGCACATTACGTAGGTTTGTTGTAACACAAATTCAAATTACTTTTGAAAGATTCTGTGATATATTTACATAATATAATAACATAGTGAGTGAATTAATTAAATTCTACTCTTGGATTTGAGATTTAACATTTTTTTCTTTCACTTGAGGAAGTGAAAGCTCTTACTTCTATATCGATCTATATTCGCTCTTAATGTCAAAAGTCAATGTGCTTATAGGGTTTATGACTAATAAATAAAATTTTCTAGTATACTGGTGTGATTTATTTCCTAGGATCTATTTTGTAGTAGCATTTTTTTTAACTACTAATTTCAGTCATTCCTTATTAAAATGATACGATAAACGGCAGGGGAATAAAAACTACTAAGAATTATTTTATTTTAATAGTTAATAAAATTTTATTTAATTAGTTAATAAAAATGCTTTCAAATTTTCATAGAGCATTAATTATTAAAGCAGCTTATTAATTTTTGAAATATATTTTTGCAAACACGGAGAATGTTTATTACATGAATGTAATACTATTTTTAAAAGCCATCTTATTATAAATTATACAATAATACAGCGTATTATAATATTTAATAATACGCTGTTATTCTAAAATTCTAACGTAATTTGTATAATTATATATTTCTTATTAATATTATAATTCTTATTAATATATAATTATATTTGTAATACTATAATTTTCTTAATGTATTTTCTAAAATATTTTCTAAATTTATCAATGCAATTTTCAAAGTAATTTTAAACTTTATATGCGAGGGGAAATTCTAAAAATAATATATGTCATATATTTTTAATTTTAATTATATTTAATCATTTAATGCTGATCCGTCATTGCATTCTGTTACATAACACAGCTTCATCAAGCATCTATGAGTTTGAAAACGTATTAAATTTTTATTACGTTAATATTAAAAAATGCGTATTAATTTTTTTTTATTCACTTCTGATAGATCATTTTAATAATCGTTCTCACATATTTGCGTTTAATTAATTTTCTTTAAGTAACATTTTATTCGTTATTATTAAGTAAGTTTTAACAAAATCAGCATTTATTTTCAAGTATTACTTTATTTGTGTGTCTTTAGACTTTCCGAATTACATGTTTTGGCATTTTAATAAACAGATTACAACAACAGTAGGATTTCTTCGCCTAGAATTCTTACAGAAATAACATTCTTTTTTCCGCGAATAAACTCCTTTATTTCGTCAAGGAAAATATTAAGGGAACGCATGTACCACCTGCAGTCTCTCCGGAACTTCATTTGCGTTTGTTTCCACATTACTCTGTGGCAGAACCACTGACTCTCCAAGTTGGAGGAAGTTGATAAACATCCGTTTTAATTCCACATTTCAAGAGAATGCATTCGTGATTCCCCATCCTCGCCATGTCCCCTGTGTCTTGTGCCAGTGAAAATTCCTATATTTACCTACACGGGAGAGATGCATTTCCTTTCCCCAACCTACCCTCATTCAAATTCTTGGTAATTAATCACTTGGCATGGTCCCCCCGCCTGCATCCGCTAATGAATCGACTCTTTCTCACATGCTTTCTAGGATATGAAAGATCCTTCGACCCGGTTCATCATTAAACAATGTGGCACTTGCAGGGTGATATTTTTTGGTGGTTGAGATGGCATTTAATTGGTGAAGTTTTTATCCGAGCTGAAATCGGTGCCGGCACTGAAATCTGTTTATACTGCATTGTCTTAATTGGTTTTCAATGGCCACAGTCTAGACTTCAGATGTTCATAAATATTTATTGGGTTTCTCGGATTTTTCTGTTTAAGTTCCATTTACCTTTTTTAAAACTAACCCACACTGAACCTTAATGGGTATTGTACCCATCTGCACTTTGGAAATAATGTTTGTAATGTCGTGCACACGTACATTGACGGTGGCAAGAATATAGTTTATTTGTCATGATATTAGAAAGAAGAGAGGGGTGCATATTGCTGTATTATTGGTCAAAAATGGTTTAAAGGAATTTTATATATTGATAAAAAGTGGATTTTTTTACAATAATGAATTCAGTGTTCAGCGAAGAAATTCATAAGCTGATAAAAATGTGGTGAAACGTTTATTGTTAATTACAGTTTGCAGTTAATGCGTTTGAATCGTGCATTGAAATAATTGCGAAACGTTTTGCTAAGAATTCCTGCACTAGCCACCGTTTTCTCAGACATTTATCCTTCTAATTATTGTTTGTTTCGATCGATGATACATGACCTGACTGAGAGGCACTTCCAATCTTTGAAATTCGTAATAAACCGGCTTAATTCGTGTATAGCCTTAAATGAAAAAGTTCTTTTGTCAGATAGAGGAGAAAAAGTAGTGTCCAGAAATAAAAAATATATTTTAGTTGATATATAAATTAATTTTTAAAGAAATGTCTTATTTGAAGGAAAAAAAAAATCGCACAAATTAAACTTAATGCGTAATACTATTTTTGATAACATATTATAATATGTACTTCCTCCTTTAATGAAATATTTTATAAAATTGCTATCGATTTCAAAAAAGCTTTTGAATTAAATTAGAAAATCATAATTACATAGCATTGTAGAAATAATTTAGTTAAGTAAATTAACAGTTTTCTGTAATTTAATAATTTTAATGTAATTATAAGTATGCAATGTCGTAGCTAGGTTATATGAATACACTCACCATTCAAATTATTCATCCATTTTGAAGTAAAATTTTTTTCATAGTTTGATTAAATATCTATATTTAAAAAAATAGTATAAAATTTTAAGAATTAGAACTGTGAAGAGGACAAAATTGAAGCAATTTTAAATATCGTATTAAATTAATATAGTTATATTAGTGTAAATGAAAAAGAATAACTAAGCAGATGAAACCATTATATTAAAAATTTAAATATGAAATTTAAAAATAAAATAATAAAATTCTCATTTTAGAATCATAAAAAAATACAAGGAATATTATCGAAAGTACTCTTTTGGGAAAAAAAAAAATTTAAATTTTATTTAAAAAAAAGAAAAGAAATTTAAGCTCAAATGTAAATAAAATAAAAAAAAAATCAACAAAATTAACCATTAACAAGTATTTTCGTTTATTTTTGAGGAATTTTTTTTTTTTTTTTTTTTTTTTTTTTTTTACCATTTATGTTCGAAAACCGAATACAAACCTCAAAATCAGATTTAATGTTCTAAAAAAATAATTAAAGCAGTAAGGTCAACATATTTCTTCATGCAAATTGGTTCCAAGTTTATTGAGTTTATATTTTACGAAAAATGTTTTCTTTCATAAGTTCTTTTTTTTTTTTATTTGTTCTTATCATAAAAGTATTCCTTACCTTCTGTTTGGAATTTCAGCTTTTTGAAAATTTGCGACCGACACAAGTTTACTTCCCATGAAACCCGAGAAGTTTTTCATTCTTTTATTTTCAAAAATAAAAATATTTCGTATTCCCTGGAGCATTGAAAGTTTATTCCACGTTTTTGGACTGTCTCAAATAAAAAAAAAATGTATATCGAGCATACATCCATAGAAATGGAAAATTAAAAAATGCAGTTGTTCTTTCTTTTTTTTTTTTATTTCGATCTTTTTTTTCGGTGGACATACTTGGGGATGAGTAAATTTATAAATTCATAATATTGTTCTAGTTTTCATCCACAAATTTTGATTGAAGGATGCGAAGCGAGATGATTCTTGAAATAATTGAAACTGCTACATAAAATTATGATGGATGCTACTGATTATCTTTGTGTGTGTGGAATTAGTCAGATTAGGAAGGATAAAAATTTTATACACATTCAACAAAAAGAAAATTTTTTGAATGAATATCTTTGCATGGAATGATTGTTTAGAGTGGAATAATTATTCTTTCTTTTGTGGTATTGACTATTCTAAACATATTCCGTGAAATATATCGTTTCAAAAATATCTTTGACTATTTCAGAAAATGTACATCTAACAAGTTCGTTAATGAATATTTAAATTTTATAGGCCAAAATTTAGATAGTCGTATAATTTTTTAAAAAGTAAAGCATTGAGGAAAAAAAAATATTATATATTATATATTAGTATAATTTTTATTGATATATTTTCTAAATGTTAGTCTGTTTAAAACGTTTATTTTCTATAAAAAGTTTGCAAATTCAAGAAATAAAACATATTTTACTAAGAGAACAATAGGCTCTGGCACTCGCGGTCACATTACATTTAGCACTTGTAACCTTTTCACCAATATATGATGATTAAATTAAGAAATCTAGTGAAATAAACCACTATAAATATATATCCGAAGTTCTATATTTGCTTTTGCCATTGAACATCTTCTTCAAAGTTATTCTCATAAACAAAGTTAAATACATAATTCTGGATAAAAAAAATTATCTTACGTAATAAGGGTATGTTGGCCTGATGGCCGAGTGACTACAGTTCTGGCGTTGGGCCCACAGGTTTCGGGTTCTTCAGTCCTAGAGGTGCTATGCATGTTTGTAATGGTTCGTAATCCAGTTTAAATTGTAAGGTCCCGGGCTAATATGATTGTAGAGCGTTAGGCGTATTGCTGACATTCCTACCCTGTTAAAAGAAATCATCTGCTTGTAGACAAACGGCCTTGGCTCATCATGGGGCTGGTGCGCCATTGAAGAAGAAAAAACAATATATTTATTAAGTAAGCAAATCAGACCTTCTGTTTTTTATTTCTGTACAGATTGGCAGAAATATACCGCATATCACATACCACAAAAAATATGATTAATGTAACACCATCACACTGCGCAATACATGTAAAAAGAACATTGCAGATATATCTTTCAACCTTCTAATCTCAATCGCTTCCACACCAATATCTAAATGACAGATTTTTTACAATATCTGTCGTTTCCTATTGATAAATGAAATTAGAAATTTGCAATTAATAAATATTTTAAAATGTTATTAATATGCATCTTCATTATCTTAGCTTATTATTATCGTTTTTAAATTAGGGTCGTTTATAAATCAGTGGAATGTTTTCTGAAGGATTCAAAGTTAATTACTCCAAAAAAAAGGGTGTGTTAACCGTTATTTATGAGTGTTTAATCTTACCTAACGCTAAAGATTCTATACTAAATCTTCATTAACCATAAAGACTGTATTCTCAAGACGCTGTGAGTCAATAAAAAATCTACCTATTTTCTTGTCCACCAATATGCGCATCGCATTCAACCTTTCACCAAACATAATGAAATATTTCTGCAAAACATGGGAAGAATGCACTGTAAAATAGCAAAAGCAAAGTCGAACTATACAGGCGAAAAGCGCAGTTTCAAAATATAGTGTAAACAACATCAACGAAAAAATTCTAGATCTTGTATTTCTTTACTTTCCATTTTTCAGTATGCATCCAGTTGAAAGATGTTTCCCCACCAAATAACTGAAATTCCGGTACGTAAAACTCCAGCAAATCGGAAACCTACTTTCGACTTAAATTGCATCTAACTTTTGACGTCAGCCTTCTGGATTTTTTTTTTTTTTTTTTTTTGTGGAGGCCGGAAAATTTAACTGGTTTAAACGGCATCGGCTATAAAAAAAAAGAAACCAATTCTTTCCCCTCTTCCTTTTCAATTTTTAGTTATCGGTTGAAAAGATTTCGGATTTATTTCCAACGTGTCTTACACCGAAAAACTTTCTGAATGTGTAGTACCATGAATTTGGATTTCCTTTTGGTTCAAATGGAACAATCTTGACTTCAACAATTTTGGTTCATTAGTGGGGCAATCTTGGCTTCAACAATTTTGATTCAACTATGGAACAATCTTGGTTTCAATCATTTTGATTTAACAAATTCTTACATGTTTCCACTTTACAGAAGTTTAGCATTAACTAAAATGATAAATCGCCATGTTTCCCATTAAATTATTTAAGTCAAATTAAAAATGCTTCACATATCTTTTTTTTTTTTTTTTTTTTTGGTTTTAAGGAAACAAATAATCTGACACTACTATAAACTGAATGCAAATATTTCTTCTTCATTGGCGTAGCAGCCCCATGAAGGTCCAAAGCCGTCTGTCTATTGGCAGATTTCGAGACAGGAGATGTTTTCTTTTTAAAGGGAGTACTTTTACTTGAGTTGGCAGCCCTATGCCCAATGCAAATAGTTAGATGTAGAAGAAGAAAAAAATATTTTGCACAAAAAAAGAAAAATAAGACTGGAATTAATCATCCGTTTATACATTGTTTTTCTTTAGTTAAGTCGTCCTTAATGTTACTCTTTGATTCAACCAAAATCACATATTACAGTATCTGCTCATGCTCCAATTCCGTTTCCTAGGATCTTCTATTTGTGATTTATTTTTTTTATTAAACTCTAGTCTTTGTGTGTCTTTTGACGTCAATAGATCTTCCGTTTCATCATCCATGTGTGAACTTTCTTTTTTCACCGTAGTGCTTGGAAGGAACGATTGTGTTGCGAGATACCCACGAGGGACCTCTGTCCTTGGGGAAGCGGCAGACTTTGACACCATTAGCTTGGCCCACTAATCAAGCGTGGTAATGCCTCTCTATTGATCGCTGAAAGGATTGCCAGTAGTCACACCCCGGTGCCTCAAAAATGTGGTCCCATAACTCCCAGATAATGACCACCGTGGCTAAATAGGAAACCTAGAAATAGTCGAAGAGGAATTTTTTTTCTTTTTCTTTTTTGAAGAAAAAAAAGGCTTTGGAAAATAGCTTGATGCTTCATTTAACGGAATAATGTGCCCCGATATTTGTTCAGTGGTTTTATATTGAATTCTTCTTGCCATTATGCATATGTATGTTTGTTAGGTAAATATGCAGTTTAAATAAAGTGGTTCATTTTTTAATCATGATTTATTTTAGCTTTTGGATGGTTTTTTAATAAATTTATTGACTCTTGTAACACCATAATTTCAAACAGAAAACCTACACCTGTTCAGAGGTTCTGTATTATATAGTATTTATGACCCCTCCAATGTTCAAACGGCCTGATGGCCAATTGGCTAGCGCTGTGGCCTTTAGTACCACAGGCATCAGGTTCGCATTCTGGTGGTAGCATGGATGTTTATTAGTGGTTTGAAATCCACTTTAAATTGTAGGAACCAGTCTAATTTGCCCGAAGTGTGCACAAAATGACCGTAGAGCGACAAACCAAACCAATCTTCATTGGCGCAACAATTGATGCCATAGCAGTCTGACTATTGGCAGATTTCGAGACAGGACATGTTTTCATTTTACAGTGTAGGGTTGTCAGCAAATACAAATAGTTAGATTTAGAAAAAAAAATTCTTCAAAAAAAGTAATAAGACTGGAATTAATCATCCGCTTATATATTGTTATTCTCTAGTTAACTTTTCCTTAATGTTACTCTTTGACTCAACCAAATCTCATACTACAGTATCTGCTCATGCTCCGATTCCGTTTCCTAGGATCTTCTATTTGTGATTAATTTTTTTTTTTATTAAACTCTAGTCTTTGTGTGTCTTTTGACGTCAATGGATCTTCCGTTTCATCATCCATGTGTGGACTTTCTTTTTTCTCCGTAGAGCTTGGAAGGAAGTGAGGTACCCACCAGGGACCTCTGTCCTTGGGGAAGCGGCAGACTTTGACACCATTAGTTTGCTCCACTAATCAAGCGTGGTAATGCCTCTCTATTGATCGCTGAAAGGATTGCCAGTGGTCACACCCCCTTGCCTCAAAAATATGGTCCCATAACTCCCAGATAATGACCACCGTGGCTAAATAGGAAACCTAGAAATAGTCGAAGTGCATTTTTTTTTTTTTTTTACTTTTTCGTCTTTGAAGAAAAAATGCTGTGGCAAATAGTTTCATGCTTCATTTAACGGAATGATGTTTGCCGATATTTGTTCTGTTGTTTTATATTGAAATTCCCTTATCATTATGCATATGTGTGTTCGGTAAATCTGCAGTTTAAATAAACTCATTTATTTAATAATCATGATTTATTTTAGCTTTTAGATATTTTTTGAATTAATTTATTGTCTGTTGTAATACCATGATCTCAAACTGTTCAGAGGTTATGTATTGGCTGGATTATGTATTAGTTGGTATTTATGACCCTTCCAATGTTCAAAAACAAATTCGATCATTTTGAATACGCGAATTAATGATGTTCGAATGCGGTTATTTATGAACCCATCTAAACATTTTTAATATCTTTTGCATTTAATAGTGTTTGTTAAGATGTAGTTTTTTCATTCGTAGGAGGATATGAAATTATCCTTTACGATATCCATCTTACTATACTTTATCTTTGTGCATATTTTTGGATTGAATAAATACATCTAAAAATGATATTAAAAACAAATCGACAACTTCAATTATTTGAAAGATTGACATAATGAATTAATATACTTGTATTTGTGAATATAAAATACGCATCTGTCTTAAAAAAATATTTTGCTTAAAATAAAATAATGCTATTCATCCCAATTAATACTATTTTAATTCGTGGTAGCATGACATTCATCAATATATAAAAGGAATTTCGTAGATTTTTTTCTCAATAAACTATATTGCAATACTAAACAAAGACGGCTAAGATTGTTTTTCCAATATTAAAACATTCTGAGAAGACTACAATGATCCAATACTGAACTGTGGAAAGCGTGCTGTTACCAGAAATACTGGTATCTTTCGAAATTTTATCTTTTGCACCATACAGATAATTGAACGATATCCCACGAGGATGTATGAAAAGATTGGTATCATTTGTTCCATCGCTCAGAGCTGCCACCCATTTTATTAAATTGTGACTTGATTAATAAAGCTGCCAATTGATTTTTGCAAGTCTAATCAGAAGTATCGTGTTAGCTGTTAGAAAATAAGTTTATTGAAACGTGATTTGGCTGTTTTCCTAAACAGCACTTATTTAAAAGATGAACCATGCTTTTTGATTTAATGTTTTAACGTAATAAAAAAAGATGTCGTATTTTGAAAGATATATTCAATTAATAAAGCTTGTCAATATCATTTAAAATATTCTCAGATTTTTATAGCTTCCAATTTTATCGATTTAAATTTTTGGAGAAACGGTTTTTTTCTCGCTTTTTCCTGGATACTGTTTATCTTTTTTTTTTTTTTTTACACTTTACGATGTACAAATTGTTCTTAACAAATACAGGATAACGTAGAATTGAAATTGAGGGAAAAACATTGATTTGTAAATATGAATATTAAAATATTTTAAATATGAATATTAAAATATTTTAAATATGAATATTAAAATATTTTAAATATGAATATTAAAATATTTTAAATATGAATATTAAAATATTTTAAATATGAATACTAAAATATTTTAAATATGAATATTAAAATATTTTAAATATGAATATTAAAATATTTTAAGTATGAATATTAAAATATTTTAAATATGAATATTAAAATATTTTAAATATGAATACTAAAATATTTTAAATATGAATACTAAAATATTTTAAATATGAATACTAAAATATTTTAAATATGAGTATTAAAATATTTTAAATATGAATATTTTTTTTTAAATATGAATATTAAAATATTTTAAATACGAATATATTTTTTTTAAATATGAATATTAAAATATTTTAAATATGAATATTTTTTTTAAATATGAATACTAAAATATTTTAAATATGAATATTAAAATATTTATATATATATGAAAGATTTTTTTTTTCAAAATTTAGTAATTATTGGATATTTATTAAAGTCATTGATAATTTGATTTGTGAAATTTCTATTTAACCATTTCACTTTCCATTTGAAGTAGAGAATGTAAGTCTAATCTAAAATAAAAAATTTTTTGTCTTTCTTTGAACAATTTTGTTTCATAAATATATCAATCAAGAAAAAATGCAATTTCATTATTGCATTTTTCTCCCAACTTTTTATTTATATATAAATCTTGTATAATCATTGTTAAAGTAAAATTCTTGTTCAAAGTATAAATCTTGAAGAAAACATGTGAAACTGTCAAACATTTTGCATGGAAAAAACTAAAATACTTCCATAAAAAACGTAATAAAAATTTTGAAAATCGAATGGAAATATGTTTATTTAAAAATTAATTTTTAAGATGATTAATAAATGAAAATCATAACGTTATAAAAAGAAATTATGATCATAAAAGAATGTAACCAAAGTTTGAAAATCCAATGGAAATATATTTATTTAAAAAAATGAATTTTTAAAATTAACAAATTTTTATGAATTCACCAATATGTGTTTATTCATCATATGTTGAGGAATATAGTTAATAAGGCAAAAAACAAACCAAAGCACTTTACATACAAGATTACACTGAAGTGACAAAAGTCATGGGATACCTCTTAATATCGTGTCGGCCCTCCTTTCGCCCGTCGAAGTGCAGCAACTCGACGTGGCATGGACTCGACAAGTCGTTGTAAGTCTTCTGCAGGAATATTGAGCCATGCTGTCTCGATAGACGTCCATAATTGTGAAAGCGTTGATGGTGCAGGATTTTGGGCACGAACAGACCTTTGATGTCCCATAAATGCTCGATGGGATTCATGTCGGGAGATCTAGGTGGCCAGATCATTCGTTGGAATTGTCCAGAATGTTCTTCAAACCAATCGCGAACAGTTGTGGCCCGGTGACATGCCGCATTGTCATCCATAAAAATCCCATTGTTGTTTGGGTACATGAAGTCCATGAATGGCTGCAAGTGATCTCCAAGTAGCTGAACATAAGCATTTCCAGTCAATGTTCGGTCCAGTCGCACTAGAGGACCAAGTCCATGCCATGAAAAAACAGCCCACACCATTACGGAGCCACCACCAGCTTGAACAGTGCCTTGCTGACAGTTTGGGTCCATGGCTTCGTGGGGTCTGCGCCACACTCGAACCCTACCATCAGCTCTTACCAACTGAAATCGTGACTCATCGGACCAGGCCACGGTTTTCCATTCATCTAGGGACCAACCGATATGCTCACGTGCCCACGAGAGTCGCTGCAAGCGATGTCGTTCTGTCAGTAAAGGCACTCGAGACGGTCTTCTGCTTGAATAGCCCAAGAAAGCCAAATTTCTCCGCACAGTTCTAACAGACAAGTCCCTTGTACGTCCCACATTGTATTCTGCGGTTATTTGACGCAGTGTTGCTTCTTGTCAGTTAGAATTTACGACTCTTTGCAGACGTCGCCGGTCTCGGTCGTTAAGTGCAGGCGGTCGACCACTGCGCTGTCCATGGTGGGATGTTATGCCTGAAATTTCCTACTCTCGGCACACTCTTCACACAGTGGATCTGGGAATGTTGAATTCCCTAACGATTTCCGAAATGGCATGACCCATGCGTCTAGCTCCAACTAACATTCCGCGTTCAAAGTCTGTTAATTCCCGTTGTGCGGTCATCATCACGTCAAAACCTCTTCACATGAATAACTTGAACAGAAATGAAAGCTCTGCGAAAGCACTGCGCATTTATACCTGTTCTACGCGATGCTACTGCCATCTGAAAATTTGCATATTGCTATCCCATGACTTTTGTCACTTCAGTGTATGTTTCGCTCGAACCTGTTTAACTTCAGCTGAAATTATGATTTCATTTTTAATTTCCTAGCTAGCAGTAGAAAACTAAAATATTCTCTAGAAAACCATTCGTCTTTTGGCCTTTTACTGTCTTCTTTTTGCATTAAATTTGTGGATATGCTTTTAACCAGATATCTGCTTGCACAGTAATCGAAAGATGAGCAAAAAGAAATGAAATGTCAAATATTGAATATCCGGTTACATTTGATATTAAACCATAATGCATTTTGAAATATATTGCTTGATTGTGAAGGATAATTGCATTTCATTTTCAATTTCTGGATACAAATTTATCTTTTATGGTTAAGAAATTGTCTCCAACAATAAATACTGATTTTATATTTTAAATAAAAACTTTCCTTGCGCTCCGTATAGCCCAGAAATCCTATGCTTATCCTTTTATTTTATTTCTTTTTTTTTTTTTTCGTGTATGTCTTTTATCCCAATATCTTGCTGCGCATAGTTTCGCTTTATTGTAATTTTCTTATATTCATACTTTCTTCCCCTCTATCGCTTTTACTCGGGTCAGAGCCTTCCAGAACATTTTTGTGGATTACATTCGCTATCACAGATGATTATTTCTCTTCTTTTCTTTCCATTATTCTTTCAGGATGGAATCCGATATTTCTTTCAATATTCGCTGGTCTGAAAGAGATTCTCTTTCCCCGTTTTTCAATTTCTTTTGGTTAATTTTTTTTATTCGCCCATTGTTGGTGCTACTAGTTCTGGATCTGCTTTTTGCTGCTGGTACTTTTCACCATGATTCTGCTGGAAGAATTCCGAACTGCGTTCTATGAAATTGAATCTTGGCGTTCGATATCTTTTGAAGTTGTAGTTTACGCCAGTGTCTTCTGCGTGTAGCTATTCATACGTAAATTAGGTCGATCGAGGAAGGATGAGGTTTCATGCACCAGTGGGACTTTTTAATATGTCACTTCTTATTTTATATATATTTCTGTAGAATTTTAACATTATAAGATTGCACAAGGAGCATTTATTATTAAAAAAAATCTTATGGTTCAATTTATCAACTGTTGTCCGACAAGTCTTTGTATGGCATCTCATTCATCAAACATTAAAACTTTCGCAGTAAAGAATTAAAAATAGATGGCATAAAAATGCAATCAAATACAATTTCAATTCAAAGAAAACATCTCATGTTTCAGAATGTACCAGTATTCAGATGTCCTTGGCCCACCATGGGGTTGTTGGCCATTGAAGAAGAAGAATACTTACTTAATAAAACGAAACTTTTATATTACCTAAAGAATTTATATTGTTTCGAGAGTCAATCAAAAACAAATTATTATAATGTGTTATAACACGTTTTGATAAGTAAGTATTATTATTCTTCAATGGCGCAACAACCCCTTTTTTACCAAAGCCGTCTGCCTGGCATAATCTGAAACATGAGATGTTGGGGTAGGATTGTCAGCCCTACACCTAAAAGTTATGTTATCATATTAGACCGGGAGCTGCGGTTTAATGTGGATTCCGAAACACTACAAACATCCATAGCACCGGGCGGCAGAGCGCTAGTCACTCGGCCATCAGGCCCCAAAATAAGCATTAGGATTGGGTCAAATTGGATTATTCATTCAATAATGTTTTATTCTCTAAATAGTGAAATTAAATAATAGAAGAGGAAAAGTGAAGTAGACACTCATAGTTTTTATATCAATCGTTTTACTATCAATTTTTAGTTCATTAATTATATTGATTTATTTTACGTAACTGTACATCTATAATTTAACAGTAAATGGGTTTGTAGAAAGAATTAACGCTTTCATTCTCTCTTCTCTATCTATGTAAAATGGTAACTAGATGATTCATCGTTATGGAACAGATTATATAGATGTGAGTTGGCAAAATTGTCTGAATGCTTTTGACATTGAAATGCATTTATAGAGGCATTTTGAAATTTTTAGTTATCTGTAAAATTCTTAAGAATTACTTATAAGGACAAATTTTTATTTCAAAACACTGTATTGAACGTATAGTTACAAAATTGATAGTTCAATTTAAATTTAAAACACATTTCAATTCACGTTTCTGGTACAAGCTCACTAATATTTTTAAACTTTTATTATAGCAGTAGAAGATTAATTTTTTATAAATATATGATGTAAGAAATTTATTAATTTTTTGATGCATTACTTTTCTGCCACAGAAAAATTATTCTAAGACATAAAGCATCATAGAATTTTTCCATACTTTCTTGTGTCATCAAAAAAACTAAAAGAATATATATATATGAAAGGGCACATCAAAGAACTGTATAATACAAACAACTAGAAGCATCAAAATCACCATTAAAAAGGTAGCAACTGCCCTACTATATTGCCCAAAGTAGTGAGTACTTAAGCAGGTCCATTATGGTGTTTTTTATTTTTATTTTTTTGGTATGCCATCTATGCGTGTTTTTAGCGATCATCAGAATTTCATGAGTCCTTGTTCCATTACTGACTCATTAAGCGAACAGAAAACAGCATTTGGCAAATGATTTGAGGAATTAATTTCTTGGCGTTACTTGGTATGCTTTGTGGTATGAGTAGCGATAAGAAAAATGGTTAATTTTATCTTGGAAAAAGTTTCTTGTTAAGTTTCTTGTTATATTTTAAGTCGGCATACGGTGTTTTTAAAGGAAAACATGTTTATGAACTTTGATGTTTGCTAGTTAATGAAATATTGATACTTCGTTCTATTAGAAATGGTACATTACATCAATATGATACATTTTTTGCTGTTGTAAGCCTATAAAAATATTTATAATTTATATATATAATTCAGTTTATTTACAAAGTCTTTTCAAATAGACAGTATTTAGAATCATTTAATCAGTATAATTTCGAGAAATAGGAAGTATTAATGGTTTTATTGGAATTAATATACATGTTAGGCAACGAAATTTATTAGGTTTAGAATTTTGGTTAAATTAACTTTGTTGCATGTAGATCAACAGCAGCTCTATTTACTGTATTATGCAGAACTAATTAACAAGGGTATAAGGCCTATAAATAATGCAGCAAATTTAGTAACATATTGGCCTACAGGATATACCATTATATGCTTGATGAATGCTGCATCTATACAGATATTATATAATATACACAGAGCGAGAGAGAAACAGTATAGTTACTAGCATATCAACAACAGATCTTACAGATACATATAAAATTATTACAATATATATTTTAACTTATTGGGTGTTCTGAATTATCTTCTATATTATTTACATGATTATGTATTATTTACATTAGAAAATGCCAAAAATTGTAAATTTGTTTTTATCAATATATTTTAACATTTCAGAGAACATTTGATATTCGACAAACAAATTCGTAACATTCTTTTTTCAAATACTTTGTGTAACTTATCTACTAACGATTGTTCAATAAATTTGCCAATTAATAAATAATTAAGTCCTATATCTGATGAATTTTTAATCAGAAAATTATCGATTTCGATTTCAAAATAATCGATTGTTTACAATTGTCGATTTCTGTTCAATGTTTCAACTAATGAAAGAGCAAATACAATTATTGAAAAAATTAAATTTATTTAATTTATTGTTTACATTGGTACAGGTATTAATATTAATTTATGTTCTGGTTTAAATTAGGTTATTTAAATTAGGCAGTTGTTTTACATTAAGAATATTGATATCGATTATTTGTGTTTTCTAGTTTATTTTTTATGATACAGTAGTCTTAAAGTCTTAAACATAAACATGTCGTTTAAACATTACGAGTTTTCTCTATTTTCTAAAAGTTCATATTTATGTAATATCTATCCAATGAATAGTATTTTATATATTAATTTTTTAATTCGTTAATTCTTTTTTAATGTATATCCGAATTCATAAAATTTCAAGAAAAATCAAAATATTCAAATAATAATTCTTTAAATTGTATTTGAAATATTAGCATAATAGGGAAAAAATATTTTTCCTAAAATAAAGCTTTTATCTACATTTTAACTTAATAAATCACATATCAAAATTTTTAAATATAATATTATATTTTGTAAATATAATATTATATTTATAAGAATATGAACATTCCCTTTGAAACCATAGTACAATTTCAAATATATAAATTGAGAAAAATAAAATTGAAGAGTGTAGTTCTTTCGTTCTACAAGGAAACATAATTCATCGTGAAATAATATAAACAACAATAATAAAAAAGAACATGCATCGTCTGGTACATCTTTTCTGCAAAAATTCTTTCATCTCATGCCTGTGGGAGGTCTCAAAACATCTCTTTGTATTGATACATATGCACATTCTATACAAAAAATAACTTTAACCATCTCCAATAAAACTTACAGTTGAGATCTTTAAAAAAAACATCTTAAAATCCCATGCCATTCGTCTTGAGTTAAAATACAAAATACATTTTCTAACTTGTTCTCTATTTTTATTTTGATATTATATTATGTCCCCATATCGTGCAGAGAAAAGAAAGTAAAAATTTCCTCTGGTAAGTAACTTTAACAGCAAATGAAACCACAATTTGATTGATGATAAATTGAGCATGTATAACTTTTTTTTTGTCGGAAGTCCTCAGATGCTTTTTATCTGCGGTGTCGCTACTCTCTTAAGCTTCCTTGTATCTCCACCACTCCATGTTTAACGAAATAAGAGTGATGGATCGCATTGGAAATTAAACTGAGAGGAACTTTTCCCACAGGAACAAGTTAGTTTCTGGGGCTGCCCAAGAGTGTTGATAAACACTTTTTGGACACGAGCATATGTGACCATAAGGAC
>BPLQ01014457.1:87627-217596 GCA_021605075.1 Caerostris darwini | reverse complement strand
CTTTTAAAGTGACATTATTATCTGGTAACTATTACTTGAGAATGAAATTTTGGTAATGTATGCTGAAAAATGTTTGCTCTTTGCAAAGATAGCTTCATGCCAGTCGAGCCATGCATTATATCAGAAAATATTATCGGAAGATATATTATGTAGCAAAAAATAGTACGGAAAAAGGGTAATATTTCTTAGGAAAACTCAAAGATATTTTCTTAGAAATGCCGCATCAATCAGACGGACCTCCTGTGAAGGAAACAAGGAATAGGAATGGAGAGACACCAAACTCAACCATTCATTCTCGCAAAACAGGTTTCATGGAGGACTTTTGGCAGCTTGTTTTTCATATATACAGAGAGATTGAGATTGGAGCTAGAATTAAAAAGATAGAATCAACACAAATAGCCTTGCTACCTAACTGTTAAGGCATGACAAAGTGAGAAGAAAGGACTTTGAAAATGATAGGATTTTGTAGAATGTGATTATTTTTATTATAATTTATATAAAGTGCGTTGTGCTGCAATTCCAATGAATTAAGTGACAGTTAGTCGTTTCATTTAATTATTTTAAAGAAAAAAAGTGAATTTATACCTACAGAATAATTAACTTTATTGGGCAAGATTCCTACCCCCTACTCCTAATGATTACTCTCTTCAACAATGGACCATATTTCATTTAACACAATCCTTTTACTATTGGTGTTTTGCAGTGCTTGCTTAACATCTGCACCATCCAATGTCGGCGTTCGAATGTCCGGGGCGTTTGCAGGTCCCCAGGAGGGAAATTTGAACACATGAAGGTTATTACACCTGCTAAAGCTCTTGTTACTCTACTTACCAAATAGCCTAGCATTAATCAGTGAACTGATTTAAAAAAAAAATTATTAACATAAGATATATTACAGTGGGATTCTGTTTAGTAGTGAATATTTGGAGTGTAGATGCATTATTTACTTAACTTGATTATCTTAGAAAAATAATCCATGATATTGGTGATAGATCGTTCGTAAACCAATGAGTTTAATTGAGCTATGTTTTTTTATGAAAACGATGAAGCCTAACGAATCAAACGCAAAATGTATATTGCTAGATTGTGGAAAGGATTTGCTTACCATCTGTCTGGCAGTAAATAGCACATGACATAAGGATCCGGCAGGCCGCTGTTGTCACGTGATGTCACCAGGTTTCGCGCCCGGACAATGGTCACGTAGAGGATGCCGGCTTTCGAGTCATGGCATACTTGCAGCTGCAAAACAACACAATAAAAATTGTTCTTTTAGTACAGCAATGATGACCTACATAAGGCATACCGATGTTCAACGTATAAAAGAAAAAGGCGGTGATGACCATGGGATATATTGCACTTATATTATGTAACATTATAATGTAGTGATAATTAAGATAATTAAAAATTAATATCTTTAAATAACGATTGAAATGCTTCATGGAAAATCTGTTATCAATTTTTGTGGATGTTGTTCTCCCTAGAATCGGAAAGGAGATAGTTTGTATTTTGGAAAAGATATCTAAACATTCCTTACCTGTATCTCGCCAGATATATCCTCTGCTCTGTATTTCACCTGAAAAGAAAGGTTGAAAATGAAAATGGGAAACATATTTAAATAAAAAAAGGGTACAAGCTCTATAATATCATTTATTTTCCGCAATTTTTTGTTTGAGCGAAAATATTTGTCCCATGTTATTTCTGCTCGCTAGATGACTGGATCCATGTCAAAAACGCATCTGGCGATGTATTTGGATAATATATAGCTGATAAACGTTTCATTTAGAGCCGGTAAGGTATAAGATTGAAGAAAAACAATTTGGAAATGAAACTTGTGTTATATAGCAAAAATCTAATCACTTGATAGAAACTCGACAGTTTTAAAACATGATAATAATATGGTTATATGCTATATATTGATGTATTGTAATTACTATTAAACTTCAAACAAAACAAGTATTATATAAAAAAAAAAAATTAAGTCAATTCCTACTTTTTTTCACTCTATTGCAGAAAGTTCTTTTTAAAAAATTTTCATTCATTTTTTTAAATTTATCTGGTGCCATCTATTGGTAGATATATGCAACTTAACTCTAAAAAAAACTAAAATTAATTAATTAAACTTAATTACTGAATTAATATTTGAAAAAAACTGTATTAACATCATCCATTACAAGTTAAAAAAAAATGTACTTGAACTTGAGGAGGGTGAATAAAAAGTATTTTGTGAACGATTGAAAATTGGAACAAGATATAGATAGGGAGAGTGTGAGCTAAGAGAAGGAATTGAATAAGAATGCTAATTGAGAGAAATATTTTTGCTGCGGAATATAAAATGCAAAGTCTCAACCAATTTATTAAGTCAGAGAAACAGTGTAATGGAATACGATGTGCAACCGAAAAAGAAATAAACAAAGTTTGTGTGTTAATTCAGTAAGTAAAAGCTGTGACTTTTGCACATCTAGGGGAGTTCATTTTTTATGCAGGAAAATATGCTGAATTTTGACATCATCAGAGGAGTCTGTAAGTGTATGTCGAAGTGGACTCAGAAAATGTCAAGTGTATTAAGATTCAGATACCAGTGACCACAAGTCCACTATGCTCAATACAGTTTCAGCTGTACAGCAGCTTGGCTTCTTTTATCTGCGAGCATTTATTCAGAAAACATAGACATGTTACGAAGAGATTTTGAAAATTCTTCTTCTCAAGCTTCATTTATTTAATTATGTGATTACTCAAGATAAACAGATACAAGAAATGATATGCTGTTTACAACTTTGATCATTTTGTATTAAATATAATGAAATATTACAAGAAGTTCATGTAAATGAATGTTTTACTTTTTAATTAATTTTTGAAGGGGGGGAGGTAATTTATGAATACAATATAAATGTCAAATATTTAGAAAAATTAATTTACATTTATTGACAACTATGAAAATGAACCCATTTCTATTGAAAATCGTTGTAGGATAATAGACCTTTTTCTACCTTCGCGCCAACAGGTGGGTTGTTCGCCAAACAAATCGCCAAGATATCAATTCATATGTTAAATTGCAAAGTAACAATTACGTGAGGCGTATGTTCACGTAAAGATTACCCAAACTGCCAACCCCGATGCGAGCTCTATTATATTACTACTCTATGGATTCAAGTATAAATTTATTCAAAAGTCGGCATGTATAGCCTAAATGATCAAGTATGCAGTTTTATATATTGAAATTTGTCAAGTGACTAGGAAATAAGAAAGGGATGACACCAGAATCGAACGCCACTCACCTTGTTGTCCGCGCTGTCCCCTTTCTCGGCGATAGGAGAGACAATCCTCTGTTGTCGCCTGCCAGACCCTTGATAGCCCCTGGAGGGAGACGAAGAACCCCCGCGTTCGTCTGCGTAGCTGCTCACCCCTGAGAAAAGAAAGCAGTTCTCTTTAGTTTAGTATATTCATACACTTCGCGACAAGAATAAGACTGAAGCGAGTCGATCTCGTTCTGAGTGTCTCCGTCTGACAGCGAGTAACAAGCCGCGTTATCTCTTGCTGTTAATGACACCTGGACAAAAATGGCACCCTGTGAGGAAATTCTTAGAAAATAGAAATTGGAGAGGGACAATTGACTGAGACAGTTGATTCACTTCGAGCGTTCTGTCCACACTGAGACAAACGGGCTCATAATTGGTTCACGAGAATGATTCACATGTCTTGATTTTCTCGTCTGGATGTTGCTGAAGAGGAGAAATTCCATAAAATGTTTGGCTTCATAGGGATTCAAGTATTTTTAACCCTTCTCCATACGCATTCGTTTTTTGACTTTAGCATATGTGTTGTCAATATGACCTAACCTTTCAAACGATTTTCTCAATAATAGCAAATAAACTTCTTAAAGCAATATATTAAGTCTGATATTTGAACTGATTTGCTCATTTCTCCAAAAATGATATCTGTTGCCGAAGAATCTTATCTTTTTCTGAATCTTTTTTTGGTTTATGAAAAAAAATTCACAGCAGGTATTTCAGCTTATATTAGTTACAATCATCCTTTATATTATATGATGATCATACGTACTTACTCTGACCCAAACATCCTAAATGAACCGACTCATGACCACGTGATATCAACTAGCGTGCAAGACGATGACAGTTTGAATCTGTTAATATCAAGAAGCAGTCACTACTTTCAGAAAAGTAAAATCTGGATGGCGAATGTGATAACATAATTGATGCAAGCATCTC
This sequence comes from Caerostris darwini, assembly GCA_021605075.1. Taxonomy (NCBI): domain Eukaryota; kingdom Metazoa; phylum Arthropoda; class Arachnida; order Araneae; family Araneidae; genus Caerostris; species Caerostris darwini. Next base: position 213,370 of record BPLQ01014457.1, on the reverse strand, counting down.
GCATTATCAGTCTGATGATAACCAACTGGCAGTGTTTTGAATTTCCTTAAATCTTACACACAAATACTTATAGAATCCAGCAATTTTTTGTAGGTTTGGTTTGGTTTGTCGCTCTACGGTCATCTTGTGCCTAATTTAGGCTAAACAGACCGGGACCTACAGTTAACGTGGATTCCGAATCACCTATAAACATCCATGCCCCCGCCATGATTCGAACCTGAAGCCTTCGATACCAAAGGTCAGATTTTTTGTAGGAGCCAGAGTCAGTAGTCGATTCAAAATTCCATTACCGATTCTTTTATAAAAATAATGTATTTTTTCAATATTCTGAAAATTTATTTTAAATTTAAATATTATGGAGACAATTAAATTGTATCCTTCAATAATCCAACAAGTAGTAAAAACTTAGGGTCTGAGTCTTAGTAGCAAGCGAAATTGAGAGACTTTTTTCCTCAGCAATGAGGCTAATCAATATATAGTACGATGGCTGAGGCGGCTAGACAGTATAATCGTATGTAATCTATGCCTACATATGATTATGTTACCACAGTCGCCATAGAGTCTGTACGTCTCTGAAAGCAGCATTTGCAAACTTTCGACATAAACACGACACAAAAAATAAAATTCTAAATAGCTGTCTTGGATCAACACTAAAAGATCTTATAGAACTTATTCGTTTTTTAAATATAGAACGATTTAATATATTAGAAATAAAGTATCTTTGGGATTAAAGTATGGAATTTTCTTTTGCTTCTCTTAAGATATTGCATAATTCTATGACACCTGCTAATTTAGTGCTGTTATTTTTATAGGATATATGTATTTATGCAAATTTAGAATACAAGGATATCATTTAAGTTAGTGCACGTACAGCACTAACAACAACCTTTAAAGTTACGAAAAAATGTTATAGATATATGAATTCCATAAAAATCATTGACATTCATTCATTTTTCATTGATTCATGCAATTTATTTGATTTCAGCAAACGATTGAAGACATCGCATCAATGGCACTTTTTTCTTGACTTTGAACTTCTATCAAATCTAATTCATTTTGCTTAAACTGATCTGATCATATTATAGTGTTTGTTAGATTATTGTCATTGTTATAGTGGCTAATCATTTTTTTTCTTCAGGAAAATCCGTTGAAAGTTCCTTTTGCTAGTCGTTCTTAAAAATGTTAATTTCGTCATCTTCGCTCGTTTGTTGTTCCACTTATTTTTTAAGAAAGTCGTTGGATAATAAGTTTTAATATTTGCAATTTCGCGAAATCCCAATATTACCGCGTAATATTTATACAGCTCTAAGAGGAGCAGTGTTAAAAAAGGTCCTTCTATACATATACAAAAATATTGTCAGGAGTCGTATACTTTTATATAAGAGTCAGGAGTCGTATACTTTTTTGACGGATTTCCCATCACTCTTGATTGTCCTGTTGCTGAACTAAATGGTAAACTCCATATGTCCAATAGGAAGAGAAAATGTAATTTGTGAATTTCCAAGATTTTTTTTTCAATAAAAGTATAAATGTGTGATTAGAATATCACTTATGTGGACGCTTAAGTGTTCAGCGTCTTCAATTATGCTTTTTATTTTAAATATTATTTTTCAAAACAGAAAATGCTATATAAAATATGAAGTACAGTGCTTAGGAATTCAAACGAAATCAAAAACTGGAGGAGGTACCTTCGTCTACGGGTGGCTGGTAGTAGTCCTCGTTGTCGTAGTTCCTGCCGTAGCCGTCGCTCCTGGAGGACCGGTAGCCGCCCGACTGGTGCGGGTGGTTGTAGTTCCGGCCCCCATGCCGTTCACCCCCTCCGTTGCGTCGATTCTGGGGCTGGTGGGGATGGTGCGGGTGGTGAGAGGAGGAGTGGCGGGAACCCAGCATGTTGAAGTCACTGCAACAGGGAGCAACCTCAATCCAACGCCAGCTTAAGACCATAGAGTTGTAATAAAATAGAGCACGCCTCCTTATTCTAAAGCAGGGGTCTCCAAACTTTCCAGCCTTAGGGCCATACTGTTTACTCCAGTAAGTACCAAGGGCCAAAACCGTTTTAATTTTTCTGCCATTATCTATAATTTCTAAACTAATCGCCGAGTACGCTCTCTGAGCGGGCATACGCTTGCTAAATTCGCTGGTTCAATTACTACAATTACTATTGTGTGTATCGATACGACCGTGACACTTGACGACATCTAGTGGTTAAAAGCGGAAATAGGTAGGCATAACTACCGAGGGGAACCGCGGGATGTTCACTAATTTATAATTTTAGTGGAATTCATTTCAATTATTTGTTAGTTGTTATGCTTAAGTTAAATTTTCTGCGCATTATGTTTGTCATTAAGCTTTACCAAGCAAGTCAATAAAACCGAATTATTAGAGAGTTTTTACATACCGTACGTTAGTTACCGTAGGACGTCCGTTAGCTTTTTCTCCCTAGCTCGCATGCTCATAGGAAACTGAGCATGCGCGCTAAGGAGAAAAGTGCGGGTGGTGAAGGAGGATGGCAACCCTCTGTTATCATTCTGTGTTTTTTATCCAACTTATTACAGCAACAATAAGCTATTCGCTGTCGCGGGCCGGATGGATGACACTGGCGGGCCGTAGTTTGGAGACCCCTGTCCTAAAGGAACAGAAAGTTGGGACAAACATCACTAGATGTACTAGAGTTTTTCTCATCATTTCAAACATCACCGTTTGGTACTAGAGTTGGCTTCTTGGCTTCCTTTCCTCTCTTGCATTTATTTAGAAGACATAAATAGGTTACGAAGCGATTCTGAACAATTTCTTCTGAAATTCTCTCTCTCAACTCATACATTTATTATGTGCTTACTAAAGATAAATAAATAAAAAAAATGTTATTTTGTTTATAACTCTAATAATTTTATACGAAATACGCTACAACATTACAAAAATTTCATATATGAGAATTTTTTTTAAATCCTTTTGGGGGGAAAACATAACCCCAACTTTTTTTTATGAATACTATATAAATGTCAAATATTTAGAAAAATTAAATTTGTATTTATTGACAGCTAAAAAAAAAAGGACCATTTTTTTAGAATCGTTGTAGGATAGTAGACCTTTTTCTCCCTTGGCACCAACACCATAATGATCAACAGTATAGATTTTATCCAAGAATTGCCAAGCTATCCTCGCAATGAATGGCCGAGTGTCTAGCGCTCTGGCGATCAGTACCACAGTTTTGGGTGTGAGTCGCGGCAGTGCCTTGGATGTCTGTAGTGGTTCACAATCCACTTTAAACCGTAGATCCCTATCTTACAGGATCGTAGAGTGTTGCGGGGATAGTGTGACTCGCGTCCATAGCCTATCTTCAAGCTACACGTGCCGTTTGGGTAGTGCTAAATGAATAACGTCGGTGCAGCCCTTGCTTATGGCATAAAGAATAAATGTCTCTGTATTGCCAGCTGCATTAGGAAGAAGAAAAAAAACGTTTGAATGGTTGCTCTGATCTTACCTTCTGATGACGATTTCTACTTCGTCCCCAGATGATGCGATGATCCTTTGGACCTCTTCATAAGTCTTGCCCGTCAGAGGAACGCCGTTCCACTCCAGAACCTGATCACCTGAAACCGTTTCAATGCAACCGTAACTATTCGCAAATGGGAAGCAATGATTCATAACACTTGATAGTGATTGCCCCGCCGTAGAAATGGGTTTTTGCCAAAAGACGACTTGATTTTTATACGAATAGAATTAAAAAATGATAATCAAACATCATTATGTGCATCAGGATGATTACTAAATAATAGTTAGGTCTTTCCGAATGAAATATTTTAACTACACGCCAACGCATGAAAGGCATTATAAGTAAAATGATTCCCTAATAATATTTCTTTAATATTTGATACAGAAATTCTTAATTATTCACTTAAAACATTAAAGCAGATTTGTTTATGTATCCAAATAAAATTTTAAAGAATCATTTGAATTTTAGTAGAAGAATATAAAAATACGTAAAATTCACACACACAAAAAAATAATGTGAAGAAGGTAAAAATGAGTCGCGAGTGTAACACATAAAAAATACATTAAGAAATCGCCAGCATTGATAAGGAATCATTTTTTCCTCCCTCGTTAACTGAATTTACTTTCAATTATATATATATAATTAAATAAATGTTTTAAAATAACGTAATTGCTGACAAAATTGCTTCTATTTTAATTTATTTGTGAAAAAGGTGATTTGAAAATTTGACAAGACAGTCGTCGCTACCTTTTACGGTTAAGCATAATGTTGCCGGTTTAAAGAAGATAGATTCTACACTGTCCTTTTACAAATAAAATGTGAAAAAAGGCACATGTGCAACAGGTTAAAAAAGCATTCTTTCAAAAGCACAAGACTGTAGACATATTTTGGTGAGAATAACTTTTTTTGCGATGCAATTCACAGCGAATGATGAACTTTCTAATTGTCGCCATAAAGAGCATATCACACGAGCGTATTTCGTTACTCTCTGCATGAAGCAAAATCGAACCTTGTTTTCGCGAGGAAAAAAAAAAAAAAAAAAAAAAAACGGCATATAACCAAAAATCCGTGATTTTCTGATTGACTAATTGCTTGCTGTTGAGTTACGGAGAATTAAAGTTGGGTGTAGGCACAGCAGTAAATTCATTATTTGAGTGGCAACAGTAGGTTACTTCCCGCTGAAAGTAGCGAAATAAGCAGTCAGATAAGGCATTTAAACTCACATCAGATGGACTTATTTAATCGCTTTCAGCATGAAACAAACCCGTTTTGCCACTCAAACAATAAGTTTACGATGTGCGTGACCTTTTGGAAAATTGTTAGCGAGGAAGAAAAGTAATGTAACCACAAACTTCTATGACCTACGGATGATAAAAGTTGGATGAGCGTATATCGATGAGCTCGTTATTTGTGTCGCAACGGCAGGCTATTTCACAAACTCTTGTGACATATGCTTTTATAATTGAAATTTATTACTAATTCTTATGCGTTTCCACCATACACTGATATCTCTCATCATAGAATGCCAGTCAATCGGAACCCTGAACGGACAAGGAATTCCGATTGGCTGAAGTTTTATGACAGGTTATTTTAGCATGCAGTTTTTTAAAAGGTGTTTTTCTGACCATTAAGGAGTTGAATGAAGTGTAAAATTGAAAGCAAATGCGTTCGGAGACTGACCTTCTCTGACCTCCCCCAGCGTCTCGACGACCCCTCCCGGGTAGATGCGCGCCACGTACGCTCCGATCATGCCGTTGCTCCCGGGAATCTCCTTGCCACCCACCACCTTCATGCCGAGTCCGTTGCCGCTCACCGACCGGTCTTTGGGGTCGCGCGTCAGCAGGATGCGCTTCACAGGAAAGTCGTACTTCTGGCCGGCCTTCGCATTCTGCAACACAACAACACACTCTCGTTAGTCATCTCTTTGCTCTCTGCTTCTACTACTGCATACAGGGTGATTATAATTAAAGCCCCACATTCAAAATGCTGTAAAAAGAGAACCACCCTTCACAATGAGTTCACATTTGAATTGACGATACTCGAAGAAAAGGGAAAAGGTACGGCATCAAAAATAAGTTAAAAAATGTAATAACAGATGGCGCTGTAAGCGGCCTAAAGAAAGTGAATTCGACTGCCAGTGCTAGTTTGAATCGAAATGACAATGTATTTGGCATGAGTTCCAACTGTAGTGTTCAATGTGCTTGATTGTTTCGGTGTTTTGACGGAAAAAAGGACTTCCAAGACATTCAACAGTTGCGACACTGTGAGTAGAAAGCCAATCCACGAGGGCAAGGTCAATGGCATGGGAAAAATCGGTGGAACTGTTTTTTGATGCTATACCGTTTTCCCCATTTTCAAGTATCTTCAGTTCAAATTTGAACTCATTGTGACGAGTAGTAGTAGGAGTTTTACAGCATTTTGAAAGTGGTACTTTAATTTTAATCACCCTGTATATCACTACTTATATATATATATATATATATATATTCCTATGGTTACGCCTAACAGATAGAGTATTGGACCAGCCAAACAGAGTGATATCATAGAGTAGTACATAACAAGCGTGCATCAGGGTTACCAGTTTGGAGCAACCATAATTCTCCCGTGACTTTTACAATCAGCACTATCCACAGTCAGGAATTACGGCGTTACAGAGGAAAAACGAGGTCTCATTGCACTGTTTCTGGCTGTTTCGAGAAAATTGGGAAAGGAATATACTTTTCCTTCAGACATGAAAAGGGAAAAAATCGTTTATTTACAACATAATTGCACATTGCTTTTTTAATTCAATGTTGTAAAAACTATGATCAGCGTCAGTAATAAACGTCAAAGGAGTTATTGGAGAACACTGCTAACCATTTCGCGCAGTTGCAGTGGATAGTCGAAAAACGAGGTCCTCCATTAAGTTAACTAGGGTGTTGTAATTGAAAACCAGTTGCAGAAACAGATTAAGAAGAAAATAGAGTACGTATCGAGGTTTGCGAGTCAGAGGACTTGAAACTTATCACGTGGCGGGTATCTGGGGCACTGTGCTTAGCTGTTGCACGAAATTTGTTGAAAGTGTGTTCAGCGTGTCACTTCCAGCCATACATTCCTATACGAAGCATTAGGTTTAGTAAACTGTACCACACCTCAAAGTTTGCCCCACGATTCTTGAATCATCCTGTATAAATCTCCTATTGATAAAAATTCTCACAATTCAAAATATCAGTCCACAATCTTCAAAGTGTGTTATTATTCATGATGTATTACTAATTTATTTTATATATATATATATTTCTTCTTTGAAAAACATTTAAAAAAACCGAATAAAAGTTATTAATCAGTGATTCTAATTTTCATAAATTGGTTACAAATACATACAAATGCAATACAATGACAACAATTAAACAATCATTCAGTCTAAAAATTAAGTGTTTTTGAACAAGTTTTCTAAATTAAAATATGAAATCAGTAAAGTAAAAAAAAAAAAGAACAGTTTCAGGGACGTTACGCAATCAAATCAACTGAATATGTATAGAATATTCTTTTACAGCCGGTGACATTGGTTACAGTGGCTTAACATAGTGGCTGCAATATTTCACTTTTTCATGCTACCGATTTGAAATTATTGAATCGGACTACACTAAACTTTAAAACAAGCTCTTGCGAAATAAAGAAAAATCAGTTTTTATGTAGAGTTTTTCAAATGGACGGAAGGGCGAAATAATCATATTTACAAAAAAAAAAAAAAAAAAAAAAAATTCGTAGCATTTTCGTATATTCAATATGTTTAAAATATGATAAAAGAAATAAAATAAACAAAGCAAGCAAATTTTCTGAAATAAATCAAAGCAAATGTTTTGGGAAACAAGGTTTTGACAAATGACTATTTAACGAAATTTTTTTCAAGACATAGAATAAAAAGCAACAACGAATTATGTGTAGATTGCTCATGTTTTATTAATTTCTCACAAGAGTACTTTGGGAAGAATTATTAACGTTGCACAAAAGAATAGTACTTCTTGGAGAGTTACCAACATTACGCAAGAGTATTATACTCCGGAGAGAGTTATTAACGATGCCCAATAGTGTTGTACTCCTTGGAGAGTTATCGGCCTGATGGCCAATTGGCTAGCGCTCTGCCTATTGGTGCTTCAGGTTCGAATCGTAGTATGGATGCTTGTGAGTGGTTCGGAATCCACGTGAAACTTCAGGTCCCGATCTAATTAGCATCGAAGTATGCAAAAAATGACCGTAGTGCACCAAACCAAATCCTGGAGAGTTATTAAAGAGTTTTTGCATACCGTATTTTGGACGTCCGTTAGCTTTTTCTCCCTTGTGCGCATGCTCATGGGAAACATTATTACAAATACGCATGCTCAATTTCCTATGAGCATGCGCGCTAGGGAGAAAAAGCTAACGGACGTCCAAAATACGGTATGCAAAAACTCTCTATTAATTTCGCTCAAGAGTGTTGTACTCCGGGTAGAATTATTAAAGTCACATAAATGTGTTGAAATCTGGGGGTTATTAACGTTACACAAGGGTAATTTTCGGGATCAAGCCTAAAGAAATACAAGGGATAGGAAGAAGATTTCCTCCAGGATAGCAGAATGTCGTTGGATTAGTTATCATTAAAGAGACTTTCATCTGAAAAAAAAACTATCTGTATATTTCTGTCGTGAGGGAGAAAACCCGGAAACTTTTGATTGGGAGCACAAATCGTACAACGATTCCAACTGTCATCAGATCTAAGTTTTTACAAAAACAAATGACAACGTCCACGGTTATCTCTGGTTATGAAAGTACTTATTACTGAAAAAGAAAAGAAGACAAGGGTTGAACATTTAATTATAGAAGCTATTTGTTTATTGGGATACGATTATGACGCAATTCTAGAATATGCAAGATCAGAGTCAGAAGATCTATGTTCCGTAAAAGGAAAGTTGGCCACTTTGCAGCTTCAGTTGGAACGGGTAATCTGTAAATAGGTAGAAAACTGACGAAGCTTTTCTTATTGACGTTTTCGTATGATTGTGGATGTCTGTTTGGTATGCTAGCGTAGTTGATCAGAAAGGTGTAACTAAGGAAAACAATGTTTTGTGAAGGAGGTGGTAAGTAATGCCTGTGATGACTCGTAGAGGTGCGAGATGCATTATGTGAAAGTAGAAATCCAAACAGGAAGTCTTTTTGTCGTTGTTAGATAATTGCTACCGAATTTACTCATTTTTTAAAGTAATGATGACAGTTATGGTCATCAGAGTGTATTGAAAGCTATTGGCTGTTAGGCAGCGCATGCTACCATGGTTATGCACGAATGTCATAATGTTAGTGACAATATTGATTTCATTACGTACTGTTATTGTCAAAGATCGAATCGTCCTAATAGGCTTTTTGTATTTTTTGCATGTCCTGCATTAACAGGAATGACATTGATTGCGACGTCCCTGAACTGCGAACAAGTGGGTAGGTACAGGGGAGAGGGGAGACACAGAGGAATAAGGAAGAGTCATGCGTACGTTCTTACTTGAGCTTTTCGCAGGTGGGAGGAGGAGTGTTGCTGGTCCCCCGGTGGGGGAAGGGGGCGTCTGTCTTCCTGATATTCGTCATATTGGGCGCCGCCTCCTGGAATCATAACACGAGATAATGAACCCTTCACTTATGACACTGAAGTATATATAATATTATTTATTCGGAACATATTTATGGCAGTGATTCACAAATTGTAGATCTCAGAAGCGGGTGAAAAGAGTAGAAAAAATCTATATTTTTCTATACATAATTTTAGTTTAATTTTATATACTATAATTTTTATTTAAAGTAGAACAAATTTAAATGAGGAAACACTTTTATGAATTAAAAATCTTAACTATCATGAATTTCAGAAAAAAAGAATTTTTTCCATTGCCATTAAATATATATATCAGGGACGGAATTGACTGTTTTCACATTTTCGTATTCTTTGTGAGTTTTGTTAATTGTTGAGAAAATAGTAAATTTCGAATTGTAAAGCCTCCCTTCTTTTTTTACACAATCTTTACCCTTTATAAAAATGTTTTAATCTTTTTAGGATCTTTATATAATCCTTTAATTTAAGGAAATTGCATTCGACATTTGAACCAATATCGCATCTGACACCGCAATTCAAAAAACACAGGCTAATTAAGCAAATGGAAGTGAAGAGAGTTATGAAGTGGGTGACCAACCGTGCGTGCGGTATTGCTTGTCGTAGAGGGGCGCACTGCCCAGATCGTGCAGCAGTTTCCGGGACCGCGTGGGCATGTCCGGCAGCAGAGGCATTGGAGCCAGGTCCGTCTCAGAATCCGTTGTGGCCAACGGACTGTAGTCGTAACCGTCCAGAATCAGAGGCTCATCGTTTGCCCACTCATGTTCCCAGGGACTGCCGCCATATGCCAAGTAGGAGCTGTTAGAAAAAGAAACAAAAGTTGGGTTATATATACATGCTAAAAAGAATAATGACAAACATTACAATACCAGACTAAAAGTAAAAATTGAATAGAAGAAGTTAAAAAAGGCAGTTTTATTAAGGAATAAATATCTATATAATGTTATAATCCATGTTGTTTCTGGTCACAGAGATTTTGTCTACTCTGCTCACCATAATGTTTCTGTTCACTAGACTTTCTATCGACTCTTCCCACCATGTTGTTTCTGTCCACTAGACTTTCTATCTGCTCTTCCCCCATTTGCTATCTACGATTTGTTTCTAGCTATTAGACTTTCTGTCCATTCTATCCACCATTCTGTATTTGCTTATTGTACTCATCATAATGTTGAGTACAATAAGCAAATGTTGAGTACAATAAGTAGTTTGAGTTGAACCTTGTACCCACTGCAAAGTTCATTTGACTTATGAACCTTGCAGTTGATCCAAAATACTTATATGAAAGCCCTTATTAGCAATACACTTTATTAATACAAGTATTGAAAGTCAGATAGTATATGAGAAATAGTAAACGCTATCACGCATTCAAAACTTTCCACCGCAATTGATTTAAAAAAAAAAAATAATAAATACAAAAAAAAAAAAAAAAAAAAAACTCCATAACATTGATAATACTATCATTCTCTTCATCAAACCCTTCAATAATTACAAAAGACCAAGATTGGCGCTATGGAATAACTCTGAGCAATTTTTCTAATATTTATCATTTAATATTCTAGGCATAATAATCATCTTCAGGATTTTCTTATATTTTTCTTAACGCAAAAGGGACCAAAGAAGTTTATCCAAGACTATTTTGTGCCACTTATTCCTACTTCTAAATCTATAAAATTCTTTTGAAAACAGTTTAGAAACAGTTCATATCAAGAGATTTTAGATTTTGCAAGTGCATAAAAAAGAAGAAATGATAAAGTATTTTACTATATTTAATACTCATGAACAAAATACTTTTAAAATGTAAGAAAATCTTAAACTGTATACGTATATAATACAATATATATGGCCTAGTGAAAGAATTGAAAAACACAGTACTTTCTCTGAAAAATTCTTGTGATATCCTTTATTGTATTAGGATTTCTCTATACCTCAAGTAACAGCTGTGTTACAGATGAATTTCTGCAAAATTTTGACCAGTGTTGAAAGAAACTGCATTATAGGCATCTATGTTAAAGCGTTTCTTTTTTGGATATCTTCCAACGTATACCACGGTCATACTATCTTCCATGAGAACTTTAAAGTATAATTACTCCGTATTTATATGCGGCATAGATGAACACTTATAAAGACAGTTTGACTGTAATTGCAACATGTTGAACCCGCTGTAATGAGATTCACGTCTGTGTCCTCCTAATTATCTGCATATCGATTATTTTATGAGTCGGGTGTTATGCAATACTTAGAGTTGGCTGTAAATTTTAATTTGGCAAAGAATTTTCACTGCCTCACCTGTGCGTTGCTGTACTCCTCTTTCCGTAGGCAGGGAATGTGGAGGAGTAAGTTGGATAGCGCCGGAGGAAGTAGTCCGGGTCCAGATCTGGATCCTGTGAGGAGCCTCCGCTGTCTAGGGAGATGGGACTGGTGTACAACCGGTCATTGTAAGCAGGACTCACGTAGCCACCACCTGAAATAAACAGGGCATCGGCATCATCTGTACATAATACTCTGCATTATTTCTTATTGTAACTCATTAATAGGAGGAGAGTAGAAATGAATGGATGTGGGGGGTGTAGGGCACTCACCTGTGTGGTCCCTGAAGCGCGCTACTTTGTACAGCTCGTCGTGCAGCCTGTCCTCGATGTGCTGCCTGCGCCGCGCGATCTCCGCCTTGACCTTGGCCTTCCGCTCCTCCCGCTCCTCCTCGTCTTCAGAGGCGTGGGGCGAGGGGTGCCACGAGCGCGCCTTCCGATGCCCGGAGCCGCCCCGACCGTATGGGTCGAGCCCTGAGAACACCAGCCCCGTGTCCGTGTGACGACGCAGCCTGCAACACACCAACACTCTCACTCAGATTCAGTTAGGCATTGGCAATTCGAAGAATAACATAACAATCACCCTGCCATTCAAATCGCTTTCTTTTGCCAGTAATAAATGTGCTGAAAGAAATAGATTTCAATATTGGAGAGTGTTTGGTTAAACTGGCGATCCAGTGATAGTGCAGGAAAGTATTGGCTCGAATCCGGTGACGGCATCCTTTGCTCCAGCCACTGATTTTAACGAGGAGACTCATTCGTCATTATGATAACGTTTGTGAAGTATTTCGTATTGATGGTATCAAGCTACCTGGTGAGTGTGGGGAGAATTTAAGTATAACCATGCTCCCCCGTAATAGGTGTCTAAAAACTCAGCTATGAGTTCTGCTATCCCAGCAGTGTAGCATCTTAACAACTTATGAACATGTGTGACCACGAATCTGCAACTCTGCATCATGCCATTGCAGATGCAATATTGTTAAATAATTTCTTTCACTGTATATTTTTTGAATTAAAACTAATGAATATAAACACACACATATATAATTATATTATTACACATTGTATATCTTACATTGGAGTACAATACATTGTTCTTATGGCAATTATTTTTTTAACTATAATGTTGAGTTTTTGAACTTAAGAGGAAAATCTTTCGATATATTTTCGTTACAAGTTTTTTCTTCTGTCCAGGAAAGGAGTGGTCTCGTGCATAATAAATGATTATGAATTCTGAAACTGGTAAAGCTCAGTTAGAAACCTGTCCGAACCAAACCCCTCCTCTCCTAGCCTATAACGAAGTAGTTAAAATAAGCAGAAAATACCTTCCATTGACTTGAGGCTTTCTGTATGTGTAATGAAGGTGCCCATAGTTATGGTACACCCTGTATATACATACTTATGGTGCACCTTAGATAAAGTTTAATCTGCTCAATATCTGCCATTCTAGCAGTGAATGATCTCAAGTTACAGACTCTGTATTGAAAAAAATATTTTTTTTTGTTATTTATACAGGAAACACTCTTAAAAAACGGTACGGTAAAATCCTAAATAAATTCATGCTATTCGAAAGTTCTCAGATTATGAAAATTTTAAATATTTTTAACCTTAAAAAGAGCACATTAATTAAAAGATTTATTGATAAAGTGTATTTTCAAATATTGTTATAAATCATTTTTTAAAATTTATAATAGCTATTATTCCTAATTAAGATCTTCAAAATGTTCCATTATGAATTTTCTGTTATGGACAATAAATTTTTTTTTATCTTTTTTAATTAATTAATTCTACATGCATTAATTCGCAACACAAAAATATTAAGCACTCATATAAAAAAATATTAAGCCGATGGCCATTTGAGTTGCGAGTTATAAAGCGAATTGCGAGCAGTTAAGAGCGAATTTTTGTAACTCTACTGTCGTTCCAGGTCTCTCGGGGCATGCGCAGAAACAAAAAAATCGATCAAATAGGTCAGTAGGTCAATGAGTAGGAGGATGCTACAAATTAAATATTTTTTATTTCTTCGCAATTTCTAGCTCTTTGTGTAGGTTCTCCCGTTCAGCACATATGCTTCTGAATAAAATGCTTGCGTACTTCTATTACCACAGAAACATTTATGGCAGATACTTGCTACACTTATTTTTTACAAGTTTTTATCAATGAATAATCTACTGAAAGTCGTCAGGAAGTTATTTACATAAAAAAATAGCAATATACAATAGCTTATTAGAAATGGTACAAACTAACCGTACTTGGTTAGATATTTAAGTTAATTCGGTAATTTAATTCAGTATTACTACTGAATTGAATTAGATTTTTTAACATTGTCAAGTAGGTTGATTCTTAGTTTAGTAGAGGGCAGAAAAACTCCGGTTTGAATTCAATGTCAACGTCTGTTGCCGGCGCTGCCTTAAAAAAAGAAGACACTCGATGGCAGATGTGACAAGAAAGGTCTCGTATCGATAAACTGACTGATTGGAAGTGTTTCCCACGTACTATACGCAAATCCGTGGGATTTATCTCAAAAAGTCCTCATATAAAAGTCAAAAGTATATATATATATATAAGACATATACGCATATTTATCTCACAGCCACACATATACGTATATGTACGTACGCAATATCACACGCAAATATGGTGGATTTATCTCAAAATGTTCTCCCGGAAATCAAGTACTCACCTCCACACAATGATTGGCAATTTTGTTGTCTATGACATATAGCCCGACTCGTGGTTCAGTGGCAATGTGCACAGCTGATGTACATTAAGGCGGAAGGTCCATCCGCTGGCGGCTTTATTGTGAACACTGTTTCAAAATAGGAGACTCGATGGCATTTGTGATGTTCAGCATCTTGCCACGTGAGTTGGATTACCTGATGGGGGCTTTTGGGTATTTTTCCATACGATGCATAAATTCGGGGTAGTTTCCCCGAAAATGTCCACCCGGAAGGCACTGCCCACCTTCTTCAGCTACTCGGAGCCAAGTCAGATTTCTACCTACGGGTGCTCCATCACAACAGAAGCTGCGTCCCCTTTTCTTCTTCCATGAGAACACACGGGTTCATGGACTTGGTGTAGATGTTGCTGTCGCCCATGTGGGATGACAAACAACATGGCATACATAAGTGGAATACGAGGCACCCTGATAATGAGTATATTATATGTATATATATGTGTGTGTGTGAGATGTGCTTATTTATTTATTATTATTTTTTTGCGGTCTGGTTCAGGCCGTTTTGCCGCTCTTAAATTCTACCGCCTTAGGGAGTCGTCTACTGCCTAGGGCCGGCGAATGGAAACATCTTCTCTTCATGGTCCATGATTTCTCAGATCATATGTAAGTGAAACACGAATTCTGCTAATGTAAAAAAAATTACAGCCAAGTTTCATAATATTATAATCTTCCGAGTATAACAATCTACAGCAGCGTATGATTGTAAAAAACAAAGGCATTTTTCGTAACAAATTAAATACAAATTTAATTATAAATTAACTAGTGAATTAAAACTAAACAATTATTTCCATATTAAAAATAATTTATCTTTCAAAGACAGTGGATGCTGATAGGACATTTAAAAGTGCCAATGAATGAATGAAAATAAGACGAAATTAATCCAAAATGTGTTCTTACGAATTATAGTTTTACAGTATTAATTAAATACTCATAACTAACTCATTTTTTATCTATGTCATTGGTGGCTATCAAATTTATGGTAAAGGGATTGTATAATATTCTTAAAATGTGTTTAATTTTTAAATTTTAAAGTTTTGAATGTAGTATTTCCACAGAAGGTAAACTTTGATATTATTTATATGTAACATATTCAAACTTTGATGTTGTTTATATGTAACATATTAAGACTTTGATGTTATTTATATGTAATTACCCAGAATGTCCAAGACAAATCCTACACTATATCTACAATGTGGCAACATTATTTTTATGTATGCGAAATCTAGAGGTATTCAGAAAATTTTCGACTGACGGATTCCTTGTTTCTTATCAGATTTTGAAGCAAAACGCTATTCATTACTCATTATACTATTGCGGTCCATGTAAAATACTGTTAATACGTTACTTGTATGTCAAAATTTGCTTATTTTAGCGTAAAATTGGATTCGCTTTCTAAACTCAAAAGAGTAACTCAACCAACCAAAGAGCTATCAATTAGCCATCGGTTCAGAATCTAGATTTCGAACTTCGAACAACATTTTGCTTACGAAAGCACTATTTTTATTATCAAATTAATTAATAAATAAATTTACATGAGATTGCCATAAAGTCAGTTGTGGTTAAATGTGGGCAGCAATTTTGCAATAATTCGTTGCAACATTCAAACTAAACTATTTGACCAAAGTCTTAAGCCCTCGCTTTATACATTATGGCAAGGGCGCGAAGATCCGGTAGAGGGCGCCACGCGCTGGCAAGAGGCCAGTGATGGAACCGATAAAAGTCTCGTACAAATGTTTTACGCTCTCTTTGAGACAAAGCGGCCAGACGTGACTCCCACCCATTCAGAAAGACCCGCCGCTCTGCGCATGCGTGGCGGACTCGTTCCGACTGTTGAGGCCAAGTGCATCGAAAAAACTCGGATTTCAAAAATTTTAACATTCCTATTTAGTTCCAGTGTAATGAAACACATGAACTTGAGTTTGTTTAGTAATAAATTATTCATTTTATCGTGAATTAATAATGAAGTTACAAAACGTGAATATTTAATGCGAACATCTGTCGACCACAGTTAACTACCACAACACAAAGAGGGCCATCTTTAGTTCGTTGATCAGCACCAAGAATCAGAAAAGTGAACGGACACCACAACGTTGAATATATTTAAATGTTGAGTTGCACCAAAATATTAAACAAATATTGAAATTATTTCCTTCTATCACTTTTCCTGTCAAAGTAATTTTTTCTGAAAGAAACACTGGACAGATCACTCCCTATATTTATTTTATACATTTTTTCTAATGCAGCTGGCAATACAAGACAGTTATCTTTATGAGATAAGCAAGGGCTGCACCACTATTACTCATTGAGCACTACCCAGGGGGCACGTGTAGCTTGAAGATAGACTACGGACGCGAGTCACACTATCCCCGAAGCGCTCTACGGGCCTATTAGACCAGGACCTACGGTTTAAAGTGGATTCCGAACCACTGCAAACATACAGAGCAACACCGGGACTCGACCCCGAAGCCTGTGGTACCGAGCGCTATTCACTGGGCCATTAGTGAACATACTTTTATACATACTTTTTTTAAAAATTTTTTTATTTCCAATGGCAGGCTACAATAAGTAATAAAATAAGAAAGAAAAGGAACACAAAGAACATGAAAACAACAACGAGAATCGAAAGAAATCACATAGTGATATGTTTAGCCCATAAGGGCCCTAGCCTCCCGGTAACGACCCTACACAGTAGAGGAAACAAGTGCAGGGCAGACAGGAAGGTGAGATGAATCCATGTCCTCTCCAAGACTGCAGAGCATGCATTTTGGGCTTGCAAATATTTTCATACGAAAAAGATGATTGGCCATACAATCATGGCCCGTCAGGAGTCTGAAAAGGGCAACAGCTTTAAACCTGGGCTGATCAGGGATGTTTAGAATAAAGTTAAATCAGGTTTTAGATGAGTTGCCTTCAAGTAGATTATCAGATAGAGTGTTCCGAAAAAAGTCTCGGATCAGTTTTTCATCGAGTGAAAAGAGATGTCTTTACAAAAGGTTAGGTTGATAGTTGTTCCTTTTTTGGCAAGAGAATCCGCCTTCTCACTACCCAAGATCCCACAATGGCCTGGGATCCACTGCAAAACGATATCCTTGCCCTTTGAGTCAAGATCTTCAAGACAAGAGATGCACTTTTCGATTGAAGTAGACTGAGGAATTAGGGAGGAGTTGATTGCCAAAAGTGCTGCCTTAGAGTCAGATAGAATGACTGCTCTAGAAAATTGTTCTGTTCGGCACTGCAATTGAGTTAGGGCAATACGCAAAGCTTCGACTTCACCGTCGTAAGCAGATGCAAAACAGCCGACAGGAGCATAGACAGAAAACAGGTCGCAGAAAACTCCTGCCCCGGCATTTTATACATACTATATATATGTAGGCAAAAAATTATACAATACATGTGGAATTTAGATTTTTGAAAATATACTTAAGAGCTTGGTGGTTTCTGGTCTGAATGAAGTCACCGACCCCTATTTGTCCGTTACAGGTGATAAATGAAACTTTTCTTTTATCCCATGAAGAATAATGTTGACTTATAGCGAACTGTCGGTTTGCGTGTTGAGATTTTAATGTCTGGAAGCTTAACTTGAGCTAGAAAGCAACCGTGTCTAAAACTGATGATGGGCACGAAAGCCTTAAGGTGGTGCACTTCCACCATTGAATTTGAGAGGCATTCTAAACTGAGTGGCATGAAATTGGGTGTAATGTTGAAGGTCTGTCCACCTTTGAATGGATGATATCGAAGAAAGAGCTCGAATTTGGCAATAAAGGGCTGAAGATGCGTTTTGCTTCCGAATTGAGAGCACTTTTCGAAACACGCCCGAATCGAAGGCTCCCGCATCTATTCTGTTAGGGGCCCGATGACCGAGTGTCTAGTGCTCTGTCTCTCGGTACCACAGGTTTCGTGTGAGAATTCCGGTAGTGCCATGGATGTTTGTAGTGGTTCGGAGTCCACTTTAAGCCTTAGGTCCCAGTCTCATATGATCGTAGAGCGTCATAGAGGCTATTGAGACTTCTCCCCCACATCTTTCCCAAACTGTAAAGGGGCAAGTCAGCTCTGAGCACAGTGATGTGGTGTGGTGCAGTAGTAGCATCTATACTGGAAATAACGGTAATAAATCTCTAGCTTAAATGCTTCCACAATAAACCACGATAAATGCCTTCTGCTGTATTCGAGGACAGGGCTACAAGATGCGGCTCCAATGTAGTGGGGTGTTCAAAAATAGGGAGGTGTCGAGAGATAATTCCAAACCCTCTTGCACAGTAAGGGATTGACTCAGGGGAACACGACATCAACACGAAATCGAATATTGTTATATTCTATTAACAAATTTCCTCCCTAAAATGATTAAAAAATAAAATATTCATTTCAATGAACTTCTTACATTGTTTTATAAAATTTCATGTAAAATTATCAAAGTTGTAAACAAAATAATATTTCTTGTATCTTTTTTTAACTTTCTTAAGCACGCAGTTAAATAAATGTATGACTTGAGAAGAAGAATTTCAGACATTTCTCGGAATTTTCAAATAATTGAGCGCAGGGAAAAATATCCAAGAGGCTATACAGCGCCTACTCTAGTACGCAAAGACGGTAGATATTTCCTCCAACTTTCTGTTGCTTCAGGGGTCTCCAAACTTTCCAGCCTTAGGGCCATACTGTTTACTTCAGTAAGTACCAAGGTCCAAAATTTTAATTTTTCTGCCATTATCTATAATTTCTAGACTAGTCGCCGAGTACACGCTCTGAGCGAGCATACACTTGCTAAAATCACTGGTTCAATTACTACAACCTCTTTTAATAATTGGTACAAGTAAAATTGATTCACAACTACAAACTATTGTCAGTGAAAAATCCCAATTACACAAATCTCATTAGTATTTTTTTACAAGTGGATACCCCGCGGTTTCATTCGCGTTAATTTAGCTTTTCCGTTCCTGAAGGATTTTCAGGATAAAAAGCATATGTTTGATTCAGGATATGTACACTCAAGAGCCAAAACATTATGACCATCTGTCAATAAGAGTTGGCCCACCTTTGGCACGCAACACAGCTTCAACACGCCTTGGCATGGATTTATACCGCCACTTAATTTTTAACCACACATTTTTACAGTTAAATACCACTTCCACCTGATCACGTGCCTTCTACGTCATCCAGACAAGTTCATTGCAAAACGTAGGGGTGGTCATAATGTTTTGGCTCTTGAGTGTACATACATACCTCAACATAACTACTTTACCCCAGCATAACTACCGAGGGTAACGGCGGCATGTTCACTAGTTTATAATGTTAGTGGGTTTCATTTCAATTATTTGTTAGTTGTTATGCTAAAGTTAAATTTTCTGCTTATTATGCTTGTCATTAAGCTTTACCTAGCAAGTAAATAAAAGCGAGTTTTTATCATTCTGTGTTTTTTTTTATCCGACTTATTACAGCAACAATAAGCTATTCGCTGTCGCGGGCCGGATTGATGGCACTGGCCCGCGGGCCGTAGTTTGTGGACCCCTGCTTTAGAATATGGAGACGCGTTCTATTTTATACAAAGGACGTTTCCAGTGGACGCGAAGTTAAGCACTTTTGCATTCTATTACCAGTAAACCACGAATTGTGCAACTTATCACCTGGGAGTAAATTTTCTTTAATCATTTGGGCATGAATATCTTTTATTTTTATTTTTATTTTTATGTTAAAATTACTCATCTATTCGAAGTGCTATGAAAAAGTTAGTAAAATAAAGAAGAGAATTCTAAATAAAACGTCTAAGAGTTATTTCCACGATGGCGGATTGAATAGACGCCATGTCTAGACGATCGTCTGCAGCGTAGACTGGAGAGATCGAATGAGGACACCACCGTCTCCTAAGTGCAAACATTCAGAGAATTTGGTAACTGTCCACGGAAATAACGTGATGAAATACAAAAAAATATAAATGATAAATTTCCATTAAAGAAATTAGGAAAACTATTAATATTAAAAAAATAATTCTTGAAGTAAATTTATATGATTGGGCATTTAAGTTTATGTATTTAAAAATTAATTTATTGAATATTAAGTTATTACAAATTTTTTCAGATAATATTTATTTATTGTCTTTATCAGCCAATTTAATATAATTATATATCATCTTTTCCATGAATTCAAGCCCTCAGTTTTGTATTGTTGTTCAAAGACTCAGTTTATTTTATCGATAAATGATCTTTTTATTGTTTTTGACTGCAATATTCTTACTTTTAAAAGATATTTCAAATTGTTTTTGATTGAGTGTTTTGGTTAACTTTGACTAACTGACTTTTAACTAACTTTTTAACTTTTAACTGTTAAGTGACTTTTGTTTAATTGGATAAAATTTGAAGAAAGCGTGAACACTAATTAATGTGTATATTGAGAAAGCCGGCTTTCATTATGGGAAAGTCATAAATTTATATTCTTATTCTTTCTTCGTGCATTTTGTAATTTTCTGTTACTTTTATAGCTAGTTATTACACAGAGTGCCCATAAATTTCTTTTTACAATTTCAAAAATTTATGACGAAGATAAATGAAATTTTTTTTATATATATTGCGTCGAGGAATGTGTCGTATTGACCATGGCCTTGCGAGCAGCCCATTACAAACTATCCTTCAAGAAGTCATTCGTGTGAGCTGCACCGACGAACGCTGTTACTCATTTACCACTACACAGGGAGCACGTGTAGCTTGAAGAAACTCTACGGACGCGAATGACATTCCCCAAAAGACAGATACATGAAAAATGAAAATTATTGCAAATTAATCTGAATACCTCTTAGATAGCTCTCCCTTCGACTTTCTTTTAGAGAGTTATGTTAAACATGTTACAAATACATACAAGATGCATAGGAAATCAGACATATATCGGACATAACAAATTTAAAGTGCAGATGGCATTTCCACCATTGATAAGAGTGCACTACAACGAACATAACACGAAATCATCTTGATGTGCTTCGTGCAAACAGTGCCCATATAAAAATAAATTAAATTGAATTTAAATTATATGAGGCAAAATAATATATATCCATCTTATTTTGTAATAATTTTCACTCATCTGCCTTTTCATTTGACTTTGTCATAAATTTTTGAAATTTTTAAGAGAACTTTTATGGACACTGTATTTTGACTTGTGTTGTGTTGTGAGTAATCCGCAATGTCCAGCAGTGCGGGGCGGATGAGTAATCAGCGTACTGATGGAAGGAAAGAAGGCAGCTTTTGTTGCGATGGAGCACCCGTAGGTAAAAGTGTCACTTGGCTCCGTAACGCTCCTACAGTCATATGAGACCGGGACCTACGACTTAAAATGGATTCCGAACCACTACGATCATCCATGACACCTCCGGGACTAGACACTGAAACATGTGGCAACGACAGTCAGACACTCGGTCATTCAAGCCCATATTTTGACTTAGTGAATAGGATATATTAATTTTCTGCAACTCTTTTATCTGCTGAAGTTTGACTTCTTAGACGAAACCATTTTAAAAATATCCCTGATTAAAAACTCAAATCATCAGTTTACTCGGACATCTTTAAATGCAAGATTCGAATAGATTTCAAGTACGTCCCATCGGTTTAAAGAAGACTTATAATTTGAGTTCGAAATGAACATTTAGGACTAACTTTACCGTATTTGGGAACGGGAAAACAGGAGAAAACCCTTAATCATGCAGTCCGATTGTGCATAGGCTATTAAACGTACAAGATTTCCCAAGATTTTGAAGGGCATTTTATCATTAACTTCTTATGCACTAATTCGTATTACCACTAATAGTGAAGTTCTTGTTGTTCGTTAGTTAAATTACGTAACGTATAATCAAGGTAGACCAAGGCCATCTGCCTGCTGGCAAATTTTGAGACCGGAGATATTTCCTTTTTACGGGGTAGGGTTGTCAGCCCGACGCCTAACGCTCTACCGTCATATTAAACCGGGACATAAGGTTTAAAGAGGAATCCGAACCACTACAAACACTCATGGCACCACCGGGACTAGAACCCGCCGAGTGACCAGCCAAAGGGTTAGTGATTCTTCCATCAGGCATTAATGACATTGTCTTGTTTATTTTTATTATATATAAAGAAATTATCTATGTTAAATAATTTTAGAATTGCTTTCATTTCTGCGGCTGGTGGCCTAATTACCATGAGTACATTGGCTTTTGCAAGTATGCCATCAGCGTAAATCGAATCTCAATCTATACTCACGCTGGGTCATGAATTGAGCTGTAATGAAATTTTGTAGTAGTTTTCTGGAGGAGGGGAGGTTGTCTGTTGGGGTCTTACAATCTCAAAGCAAGAGACAAGTCATCCAAAATGTTATCCTGGCAGGGGCAAGGATGTTTATTAGTGGTTCGGAATCCACGTTAAGCTGTGGGTCCTGGTCTAATTAACCTAATGTGTGCACAAAATGACAGCAGAGCGACAAACCAAACCTTTTCTCATTTAAATTGCTATGTTCTTCAAAATCATCGAGACTCTTGAAAATGTTCTTTCGGCCATCTTGTTTATCTGACATTTTACAAATACTGGGTACTTCGATACGATGCCATTAACCGTTATATAGTTTCCTTCCGGTGCCTTTTGTGATAAGTCCAACCACAGAAGAGAGAGGCAGACAGACAGAAGATGTAGAAGCTGAAACATTAAGCCTCCAACTGACAGATCGATATCACTCTTTTTTTTTCAACTTTTTTTTCGCAAGTCTCGTGCAAATGCCATCTCCTTTTCAACTACTCATTCGAATGCAATACGACTTGCGAAAAAATTTGTCTTTTATTTTCGTCGCATCCGAAAACCGATTTTTCTTCGTTGTGTTGCTTCTTCCGGAATTTCTCGTTTGCTTGGAAAGGCATTCGATTCTGTTCTGGCATTCAGCCAAATGTTTTTTTTTTTTTTTTCTTCCTGTGGCTTCGACCACCCCAACGAAACATCTCACTTGGCTCGATTCTGAATTCGAATTTCGAGACCTCCCATACACTTGATGCGGAAACCGTTTTCTTGGTTCTTCGGTTTTGTACCAGTTTTATTCGAGATATTTATCAAGCATCGTATGTGTGAAGTTTTATAAATTTCGAAAGATAGCTGAGCTCGTTTTGTAATCTTACGCGCAACAGAATATGTTTCGTGGATGGGGGTCAACCAAATGGAAACGCAATCCTCAAAGCAAGACGGAATTCATTCAAAATGTTATACCATTGCGGCCCTTGAAAATGTCCTTTCGGCCATCTTGTTTATCTGAATAATTTTTTTTCTAATGCAACTTTCAATACAGAGACAGTTAATCTTTATGCCATAAGCAAGGGCTGCACCGAAGTTACTCATTGAGCACTTCCCAGGGGGCACGTATAGCTTGAAGATAGACTACGGGCGTTCGTAACATTACCCCCGCAATGATATACCATCCTATTAAACCGGGACCTACGGTTTAAAGTGGATTCTGAACCACTACAAACCTTCATGGTTGCGCCGGGACTTGAACCTGATACCTATGGCACCAATCGCCAGAGCCCTAGTCACTCGGCCATCAGGCCCCACTTTACGAATAGTGGGAAATTCGATACGATGCCATAAACCAGGGGTCTTCAAACTTTCCAGCCTTAGGGCTATACTGTTTACTCCAGTAAATACCAAGGTCCAAAACCGTCTTAATTTTGCTGTCATTATCTATAATTTCTAGACTAGTCGCCGAGTACGCGCTCTGAGCGAGCATACGCTTGCTAACTACAAACTACAGTGAGTGTCAGTGAAAAATCCCAATTGCATAAATCTCATTAGTATTTTTTACAAGTGAATACCCCGCGGTTTCATTCGCGTTCATTTAGCTTTACCGTTCCTGAGGGATTTTCAGGATAAAAATCATATGTTTGATTCAGGATATATACATTCCAAACATCGATATACATACATACATATGCGATACTCTTCACTCCAACATAACTACCGAGGGTAACCCCGGGATGTTCACTAGTTTATAATGTTAGTTGGGATTCATTTCAATTATTTGTTAGTTGTCGTGCTTAAGTTAAATTTTCTGCGTATTATGCTTGTCATTAAGCTTTACCAATCAAGTCAATAAAACCGAGTTATTATTATTCAATAAAACCGAGTTATTACAGCAACAATAAGCCATTCGCTGTCTCGGGCCGGATGGATGACACTGGCGGGGCGGATTTGGCTCGCGGACCGTAGTTTGGAGACCCCTGCCATAAACCATTCTATCTCTTTTCTTCTCCCCAACTAGGGATACTTAGCCTGTGAGAAAGATGAGGATGGAACATCGATGGATATCTATACTGCGAACACACCACCGACAGGTGATGAGGGGAGGACAGGTCATTCCGGGAGTATTTTTTAAAGCATTTGCATGTCGCATTTGCTCCGCAGTTGCGTGCCGTATGAATAAAACTTGGAGCACTGCAAGTAGGCAGCCTGAATATCGATGGGAGATGATTTACACATTGTCATTATCACCATTGAGGGGCCTGATGGTCGAATGACTAGCTTTCTGGCGCTCGTACACAGGTTTCGGGGGGATGTTTGTAGTGGTGCCATGAAGGTTTGTAATGGTTCTAAATCCACTTTAAACCGT
The DNA here is from genome assembly GCA_021605075.1 of Caerostris darwini. Lineage (NCBI taxonomy): Eukaryota > Metazoa > Arthropoda > Arachnida > Araneae > Araneidae > Caerostris > Caerostris darwini. The sequence continues at coordinate 188,630 of BPLQ01014457.1, read as the reverse complement.
AGGATCACGGTGTAATAGGATCGTAAAACATTGCGGGGATAGTGTTACTCTGCGTCCATAGCTTATCTTCAAGATACAAGAACTCCCTGGGTAGTGCTAAGTGAGTAACACCTTGCTTATGGCATAAAAGACAACTCTGTAACTATTTGCCAGCTGCATTAGAAAAGAAAAAAAGGCATGGCAGCTAGCGCGAACTTGCCATCAATAAAGTCTGCCCTTTTATGATTTTTTTCTCTGTCAGAAAGGTTTTTTAAAATAAAATTGGTTTCATTTGCAATTTGTAATGCTGATTTCAGAAAAAACAACTATTGACTAAATATGCTGTTGTAAAATGATTTTAAAAGTTTTTGTTTTCATTAAAATTTTTTTTATTATTATTTTGAACTTTTAAAATTATTTAATTTCTTTATATATAAATTGTATCGAGTCTTTTTCGGAGATTGCGACAACACGATTTGAAAATTATTATATTAAGGAAAATTCAATGGTTTTAATGGTTTCTATACACTACTCATTTTCCTTTTGTAATAAAACAAAGATTTGGCATTAAATTATTTTTTGAAATGTATACCGATAGGAATAAGAATCTATGCTTAAATGTATAACGACAGAAATGCCTTTGTGGGGTAGTGTTATACCGCGTTCATAGCCTATCTTCAAGCTACACGTGTCCCCCTGGGTAGTGATGAATGAGTCACAGCGGAGCAGCCTTGCTTATGGCATACAGACTAACGGTCTCTGTATTGCCAGCTGCATTAGAACAACAAAAACACATTAAAGAAATTTTTTAAACATTAAACTTATTAAAAAATGTCTAAATTTAAGTGAGCAAGTAGATTATTTCTCGTGGCTCTGTCAAATTATTAGTTTAATGTAAGTGGTTTTACAGCGAAATTAACCGGCATCACATTCCTGGTAAAAAAGCAATTTAATTCCAAGAAACCCACACTCGAAAGTCCCCCGCCTTTTCTCCTAAAATAGTCTACTGGGATCGATTTTAAATCTTCTTAAAAAAAAAAAATTCTTAAACGGAAGGTATTTACTCAATTGAAGGCGAGGGCAGCTGTTGCGGTTCTCGGTTGCCATGGGAACGCCGAATCCTTGCGTGGGCTCCCCTCCGCATCCGGGCATTCCAAGAAAATTGGCCCGGGCATCCATCAGAAAATAAATGGCGTCCAATTGAATTGCTCAAAATTCAATCGCGACTAAACGTTTCTGGCATCTTTTAGCTCGATGTTTTTTTTTCTCTCTGACAATAGCTTCTGTAGCCTCATTAATTCGCATAAAAATTATTAAATGTTAGGAAATCCTTTACAAATTTAAGTAAACATATTTATTTTAAAATATAATTTTGGTTATATATAAAAAAAATTGCATTTATAAACACAAAAAATCGATGGATTTTATTATTATTTTTTCTAACGCAGCTGACAAATATGTAAACAATTGTCTTTTATACCATAAGCCAAGGCTGTACCGACGTTACTACAGCGTCTACCGACGTTATTTACCGACGATTGACTACTCAGTGATTTCGTGTAGCTTGAAGATTAGTTACGGACGTGGATTAACACTATCCCCGCAACTCTCTACGATCCTATGAGACTGGGACCTACAGTTTAAGTGGATTCCGAGCCACTATAAACAACCATGGCCCCGCCGGAATTCGAATCCGAAACTTGTGTTACCGAGCGCCAAAGCGCTAGCCATTCGGCCATCAGGTCTCCGCTTTTTTTTTAACGTTGAAAAGGTTTTTTGGCCACGCCCTGCTATTAAAAAAAAACGGTCTTTTTTTTTTTTTTTTTTTTTTTTTGCAAGCAATATCTGCTTGCATTTTTCATAACATCTGTAAATTAAAAACTGCTATTTACTAAACCATTATATAATCTACACATTTTTATTTTGTTGACCTGGGATAGACGTCATGCTACATTTATGCATGACGGGAACAGCCACACTCACTCGTGGTTCATTAACAGATCACCGTGAATTTTATATTTCATTCAGATAATGCATTTTATATTATTAGATGCAATATACAACCCTCTCCCCCCCTTTTAAAAGTAATGGATTGAGATATAAGGGAAGCTACTGACCTTTGCATGTCTCTGTTGTACCTCCTGAGGGCGGGCGAATCCACACCCGCCTTGGGGGCGTCAGTGAGTGAGTTCCTTCGTGGATAAGACGTGCGCAGTCCATCGCTGCGTAGATGGTCGTCGATGGATTCGAACTCGAATGATTTGAAAGGCATGCTGCTGCTGGGGTGGTACAGCTTGTATCGATACAACGGGTCATCCTGAAAACATAATACTTTATAAGGCCAGCACAGTCGTTGAACATAGTAAACAAATAACCTCACCATACGGCGAGATTTTATTTAACAAAATTGCCGATATTTTGTTTCACAATGTGTAATTTTAATATACTTAATAATTTTTGCTATTGATAGCACATTAAAAGAATCCACAGCAAATCTTTACTGGCTATATAACCCCTTTGCTTTGAATAAACTAGCCAATTTCTCACTGAATTCAATCTGAAGAAACCAAAAAGTGGTTTAACTAGTGGAAAATCATTGTTTTTCTTGCCAAGATCCCTAGATTCTAACTTGCAGATATCTTAGGCCATAGTCTTATATATTTTATAGCTACGAGATATATTAGAGATCTTTGTGCCAGAGACTTTGAGATACTAGATATCATAGAGATCTTAGAGACATCTAAGTTGCAGGTATCTTAGAGCTACTAGATATTTTAGAGGAGTTTTAGATATTTTAAAGGTATCTAAATTGTAGATATCTTAGAGCAGTCTTAGATATCTTAGAGCCATAGTCTTAGATATCTTACAGCCAGTCTTACATATCTTAAATGAATCTAAGTTGTAGATATTTTAGAGCTACGAGATTATCTTAGAGGAGTCTTAGATATCTTAAGAGTTACGAGATATCTTAGAGCTATGAGATATCTCAGCCAGAGTTACAGATATCTTAGAGCTACGAGATATCTTAGAGGAAGAGAGTTGTACTCACGTATGTATCCCTTCCGAATGCAGAAGACGAGGCCGGGAAGGGAAGCCTGGTGTCGGAAACGTGTCGCCTGTGCCTAGCGCGGCGCAGGCCTGCACCCGACAGACGGCTTCCCCCCACGGGTGGCAGGGTGGACGTGCCCAACTTCCGCTCGTAAGGGTCGGCGGTCCATGGGGTGTGCGAGAGCAGCCCAGAAAGATCAGGGTCAGTGATGCGTCGTCTGAAATATGCAAACACTTCCTTCAGAATCGAACGAGATGCGAAGAAAAAAAGGCATTTAAATACTAAATTCGGTAACATGTGATAAATCTACTTGCAGATAGTTTAGAGCTACGCTGAAGAAGTGCGTAAAGAGGGCATTATAAGTCCATTATCAGTCTATTACTATTATTGTTATTGTCGATTATGAGTTCCCATACCTCTGTTCCGTGACGGATCTGAGTTCGTCCCGCAGTTGCTGCTTCAGGGACGTTATGTAGGAGGGCAGCTTGGGGCCTTCAGACTCCAGTAGGTAGCTGCTGCCGCGCATGTAAGAAGACAGGCTGTGTGGAGCGCTCAGGTCTCGTCTGCCCAGCAAGCTGGTCGTCTGCAAAAAGCATGTGCACCACAAAGTCAATAAAAAATTGCTTTATTTCAATCAATGAGTTTTTTTTATATTGTAAGTATTACACTTTTTTACGCTTAGCCATTTAGTTGCTAAGTTTATTGACGTTTAACCATGCAACCTCTGCAATAGAATAGTGGCACATAAACAGACCACTCACCGACATTCCTATGGAGGATGGAATGGAGGCAAGAACAGAAGTGGTGGATGTGGTGGTGGTGGGTCCGAAGAGAGTGGAGGAGAGAAACTGGAGGTAGGTGTCCGTAGAGGTGGTCAGTCCGAGGAAATCCAGGTCGGACGAGGTGGTGGTGGCGGTGGTGAGCGCCATGCCGTCGTCTAGAGATGTCGTCCTGAAAGACAGATTTACCAGCATTTAACCAAATGGTCTAGATATCTCCTCGTGAGGAAATAGATTTGTAAATAGTTGATTAAGTGATTAACTTTAATTAAATTATAAATATATGATTGATTTTTACAAAGCATTTATTTGAATTTAAATAAAATTCCATGATGATCGCTCATATTTGTTTGTGGTCCATAATGCGACTTTTTTTTTTGTTTCTTAAATAAAAATCGATGATTCTTAATATTCAACAAACAGAAAGCTAAAAATTTTGTGGGAAGTAATTTGCTAAAATATATTTTTTTTTTGCCGTAATGTTAGTGGTAGCAGCAATTTATATATTAGTTGCAAATTTAAGACATGGATCAATTAGTCCAGAGACTAACTATTCAAAAAATATTTTTTTAGCACAACTTTTTTTAATTCATCAACATAGTCTCCTACAAGTATGATACATTAATTCCAACGCTTTTCTAACATTTCTATGCCGTAGAACGATGTAGATCGGCCATATAGAACAATTGTCCATTGGCTTCAAAATTGGTGTTATGGTTAGTTTCGGCAATCTCTTCTTCATTGGAACCAAATCTTTTTCCAATGTGCATCTTTTTGAAAGCTGCGAACAGTCGATAGCCGATGTTGGCCATGTCTGGAGTGTATTAGTGCAAAAACAATTCAAAGCCCAGTTCGTACAATTTGGCCATCGTAACCTTCGACATGGCGTACTGTCTTGATGAAAGAGCTCATTTTTCTTTCTAAAATGCTGCCATTTATTTGCGATTTCTGCCTTCAAATGCTCAGATAATGTTCTATAATATTCGCTATTGATAATTTCCCCTTTTCCAAGGTAGTCGATGAAAATTATATAATGCACATCCCAAAATACTGCGGTGATAATCCTTCCGTCTTTGTTTTGGAATGTGTATCCATGTGTTTAATCGACTGGCCTCCCCTCAGCCGACAGCTGGGGGATCCATGTTACATCCATTGCCACATACCAACTCAAAAATTGCTTTCTATTTCTCGTAAACAATACCAAGAAGCGCTATGGATCCTCGATGCGTTATTATTTTTGCTCCATTGTGAGCGAATGCGGCACTCACTTGAAAAAAAGCCTTTTTTACACAAAATATTCAGAAAATATAGTGTAAACACTAACCAAATGACCTCACGAAACTTCCCTTTGTTATTGTCTATCCGGAATTTAAGGTGTGTTTTGATGTTTTCCGAAGTTACAGACTCATTTGGAAGACCAGAGCATTTAGCATCAATTGTGTCTGTATCATAACGTTTAAAATAAGCTTACCACCAAAAAATGATTATTTTTGACAGAGCAAAGTCCGTATAAAACTTTTCAAGCCTTTAACTGTATTTCTTCCTATTAAAAAGCAATCTTTTATCAACATACGAAACTCTGCTTTTCCATTGCTTTGAAAAGTGCAAAAGTAGCATCCCTTAAACTGGTTATGAAATATTGGCACGTATAGTTTGAAGGTTATACTAACCATAGAAGGTATGAATGCGAAGGTTCGGGATTTATTGATCCACATGGTATTATATATTTTACATGCAAACTTATTATTATTATCAGCGTATAAATTTCATCTATGTCGTGACTACTAATTTATTTAATTATTGCATATTTATTTTCGTTCATATTTGATATACAATTAAATTTGTACCCTATCCCACGAAGTTATTGCAGAATAACTTAACCATTTATCTAAGGGATTTATTTTCACTTAGAAGCAAACTAATATGAGATTTAATCAGAAATCAGGAAAACTGTTAAGTCATTGATTATCATTATTCGGGTGCAGAGGTTGTTGTGTGAAATGAATGAATGAAATCACCTCTGGGGTCTCCTCCTTTCCCAGGTTCTGTCCGAGGCGGACGAGGAGAGGGGCATGGCTCCCATGGAGAGGGTCCGGGTTCGGTCTTTGGTCCTGCGCACGGGCTCCTGGTCCAGGGGAACAGGAGGGAGACGACGACGGATCTTCTTGCCGCCCTCCGTTTCGCCGTCGGTATCCTGGGGAACAGAAAAACACTCATTATAGTAAACTCTTGATTAATTTAATATCAAGTTTTGTTTTAAAATACAGCAGACCCTCTCTAATCAAACATTCCCACTAGTCCTGTTGGAACACATGACTTGGAGACCAGTCATTCTTACATGGTAAAACGTTACACACTTTGCGTCCTATGTCAGTTTTTATTTTGGTCTGTTGTGCATCAATTGTCTCTTTAACTTGCTATTACTCAACACTATTATGTTATGAAATGCGCACATACACACATACGCACATGTACTCGTATACGTATTGTACTTTTTATCTTAAATTATAATTGAAGTTCTGATGTAGCATATTGCAGTGCATATTGTTCTATTTAACCTCTGTAATCCGGACCATAGGATAGTAGTAAAAGAGTACGCCCATCGAGGTTGCCAGTTTTGGAGCCAACATAATCCTCAAGTGATCATATACCTCACGTGACTTTTACAATCATCACTGTTCACTGTCAGGAGTGAAGGCTGGTCATTTTCATGGTCACTCTGCTATTCATCTCTATGGGACTGGCCATTTGATTTACAGAAAAAAAGAGCTTATATTATTTTATGGAACTGAATGCACTCATTTTGAATTAATTTTAGACTTATGCTTCAGGGTTTTGCAGTTTATCAGACGCGGAGATAGCTTGGCGATTTTTGACAACATTTTTTACTGTTAATCACTACTACTTGTTGTTGGCGCAAAGGGAGGAGAAAGGTGTACTATCCTATAGCGATTTTCAAAAGAAATTATTCCAATTTTTAACTGCAAACAAAGGCCAATTTAGTTTTTTTTAAATATTTAGTATTTATGTTCTATTAATAAATTTTCCTCACCAAAATGATTGCAAAATAAAATATTCATTCATATGAATTTTTTTTTTTTTTTGTAATGTTTTATTCTATTTCATTCAAAACGATCAGGGTTACAAGCCAAATAGCATTCCTTGTATTTATTTATTTTTAGAAAGCATATAATTAATATATATGGCTTGAGAAAAAGAATTTCTCGGAATGTTCAGAATCGCTTCGTGGCATGTTTACTTTTTTTTATATGCATGCATGAAAGAAAAAGCGGAAAAAAGCCAAGTTGCGATACAGTGTACACTTCGAAAAAGACGTCAGATGTTAGCCCCAACTTCTAATTAGACCGGGACCTACTGTTTAATGTGGATTCTAAACCACTCACAAACCTCTATGCCACCGTTAGGATTCGAACCTGGAGCCTGTGGTATCAATTCTAGCCAATCGACCATCAAAAACTTTTTTTAATGAAAGAATGCGTGGAGGGGCGAGGGATCGAAACCCGGCCTTTCACAAGCAAAGCGAAAGCTCTACCACTAAGCTACACCCCCAGCCATGTTCAATTCGCTGTCTATAAAGTGAGATTCTGAACAATGTTCGCCTCATTTAACATCTACAGTCTGTAGATTTTGTAGCTTGACTTATGTTAATTTTGCATTTAATATCTTTCTTCCTTAAAAGTTAATAAACAAGGTGATTATATCGTTAATTTAAGATTATTTTACAAGATGATTTAATTCAATTATGCAAGATAAGGAATTACAAGACGATTTAACGCAATTATAATTACTTAATTGCATGATTATTACATAGTTACCAAACTTATTGTGTCATTAATGCATACAAAACTCATTGAGCCCATTAATTTTTTCAGAAGCTATTTTTGTTTTGCACATAATTAACTTTGGTATCAGAAAATGCTGAATTTTTTTGTGTAATAATTAATGTTATTAAAGATACTCATAGATTTTTACATCTATACTTGTTGATATATAAACTTTAATTTGAACAGTTAATAAAATGAAAATATTCATTAAATTTAAAAAAAAACATTTTACAGGTTGTTTTTAAGGCTTTTCATTCACTAAAATATGCATGTTATTTATTGTTAATTCCTTTTTATTTTCGGTTAGTGAGGAAGTGGATTCGTAAGATGCCACACATGTAATTGGTAGACCACAGCTCATTTTTTTAGCGAAAAAGTAAATCGTGACCTCTTTCTCATATCGAATGCCTATTCCATGTTGGTCTCATCTGCAATGTTCTGCCCACTCTTTCTGGGATTGTTTCGGGGCAAGTTTCTCTTCCTTTTTATGTCGGCACTAACTGCGGCGGAGTGCCCGCTTGCATAACAAATTAGGAGCGTCCATTTCGAGGCAGAACGAGGCAATTTTGCTAATGGAGAGATGCTCTGCTTTCACTCTTTGTTTATTTCAAGCATTTTATGAACTGCCTGCGCTAAAAGCCTGCCGCTTTCCTTTAAGGGTTTTATCACTTTCTCACTACTCCTTTAATTCGCCGTGCAGAGAGCGTGCCAAGTCGCTCAATCCAAATCCAAGTTTAGCATATCACAAATTTTAAAATCTAGATTCGGGTGGTCAACCTAAATTTATCTTGCTAGCCACATCGAAATGCATCCTAGCTTCGAGGGCCGCATGTAAAATGATAAATCCCCATATCAGATATTAGACCTACTATAGATATTTTTTTTTGAAAATTGAAACATGATGAGTTATTATTTTTGTGTTTACTATTATTCTTACATAGTAAACATAGATACTGCAATAATAATGGTACTGAACGCATACTGTAAAGAAATATACGACATTCAAAATAATATGAATATAATTTAAATAAAAAAATGAAATCATTAAAAAATATTTATTATACTAGAGCGATATTTGTTTCTCCGCTCTTTTACTTAGGTTTTGCAAATCAATCTCTATGTGGGTATTTGCACACTGTAATAGGTGTTGCAGGTGAGCGTTCGTTATGTTCGAGAGTGTTTTGATATAAGTTAATTTTCTCTGATTATTTTTTTTAATTTTTGAATACATCGATGCGAACGTAATCTATTTTAATGCATTGGTTTTCACTGCTTTGGCGATTATAAAATAAATATATTTTGTAAAAGTGTGATAAATCTCACGGACCGGTAAAATATTCAATGCGGGCCACGGGTTGCCCACGTCTGGTTTAGAATAACATACTGACTGACAAACAGAAGATGCATTGTCAGTTGAACTAAAGAACGTGAAAAATGAAGAAAACTGCCAGGATCTGGACTTATTGACATTTTTAAAATGACAGTTAATTTTTCAATGTCAACTTTTAAAATGGTAGGAGACTGCAAGAAATGCTTTAGGGTTAAGGGCATCAGAGAAAACGCAGATACCCCGCAGTTAAGTTTCAAGTTCGGGGTAAAAGATAATCCAACCAAAAAACTCCAAATTGGGTAATCCAACTGTTGGTGCAAAACTCTGACATATTATCCCCAAACACATCACCAGTAGTGATTCACAAAGTAGTCATAAAATAGAGCATATTCTATTATAAAGAAACAGAAAGTAGGAGTAGGAATCTCACGTCCTTTTTGTGCTGGAGTTGGCGCAATATCACCTCTTGGCATCTGTCCCTGGGTGCATTTATTTAGGAAACATAATTATGATGCGAAATAATTCAGAAAATTCCGAGAAATTCTTCTTCTTAAGTGCTTACTAAAGATAAATAGACAGTTGAAATGTTATTTAGTTTACAACTCTGATCATTTCATATGAGATATAACAACACATTACAAAAAGTTCATATAAATGAACATTTTCTTCTTTAATCATTTTGGATTAAAAAATGTTACACAAGAAAAAGTATTAATAGAACATAAATGATGAATAGTTTGAATAATTAAATGCACAAATATTGACAGCCAGAAATAGGAATCAATTTTTTTCCTTTTTTCCTTCCTTTTCGCACCAACAGCACAGAGTAGTCATGGCCAACAGTAAAGATTGTTGGCAAAAATCGCCAAGCTATCATCGCCTGTGTTAAACTACAAACCCCTGAGATGCATGCTTAAACTTATTTTAAATGAGTGCAATCTATTCCACAGTGCAATAAAAGCTAATTTTCCCTCTGTAACGCAAGTCAATAAAGGGACCAGACCCGTACAAATCAATGACAGATGATCGGCTATCACATCACTCCTGACAGTGGACAGTACCGATAATAAAAGTCACGCGAGGGGTACGTCACGTGAGTGTTAATTTTTGCCCTAAATTGGCAACCTCGATGCGCTATTATATTACTCTATGTAGTGATACTCTTTGAATTGTCCTCCTGTCTGAATCTAATTAGCGGGATAACCATATTCAAATAGGACTAGCTAGTGCTGTAATTATATTGATCCATCAGATTTGATCACCCAGCATAAGACTATTATAGACACTAATGCAACAAAATTTCTGTGATTGCAGTGGTTGTAGTTTGGCGTTGATTTCAGTTATCTGACCATTTCGAAATAGTCCAGTCTTTCTTAGTTAGCTCAGAGTATTGGTCAATGCTGATTAGAATAATTTGTTCAAGAATTTTCAAAAGGTGATAAAATGTGAAACTTGCATCATCATCATTCCTCATCAAGCCCAATGGTCATGATGGCTTTCAACTTGTGTCGCCATTTCACTGAGGATCCCGTGCAAAGGTTTTTGCATCACGCCAACCCTAGAACCCTTCTTGATTCTCTGTAATTCGTCTACATGTTATCCTGGCCTATTTTACTTGGGGCCACTACAGGGATTTTAACATGTGGCATTCTGAGGACATGCTCGTCCCCTTTTATTTTTCCTACATTTAATCGTGTTTCTGACATCGCTTAAGTATTTTGAATCTATGCAATGTAAATAAGTTGGATATTTTTTGAATATGAAAGAATTCCCAATACAAAAATATGCTTACTTTAAATGGAATCTTTATGGTCAAGAACAGTTTTTGTTAAGGAATTCATATATAAAAAACATGTTAGAGCACTCCATTGCATACATTTTAATCACTTTTAAACCCCTTTGATGAAAATCTGAGCAAAATGATATCAGAATATTTTCAAAAACACAAGATCTAGATTAGAAATCAGATTTAAGTTACAAAAAAAGTGAAAAATTAATTAATCAATACACTAATAACGGCTAGCTATACTACCTCCGAAATCACATATTAGGAAGAAATATTTGAAGAATTTATTTACTTATTTAGAAGAGCCATTTATTCATTTGAGAGAGCAGCTTATTTATTAGAGAGACCAAAGCAACAATTTATTTATTACTTAAAACAGCCATTTCTTAGTAATCAGCATTTTATGAAGATTCATCTAACAGCTACAACAATTATTAACTAATTTCTAAGATGGATAACATTCGTAAAGCATCCACAATCAAATCTAGTATTTAAATATTTTCTTTAGAATATTATTTGAAAGAAACAGAATATTATTTTTTTCGAATAATATTCATATTTATATTTTTATGTTTTTGAATATCTTTGCAACTTTTGCATTTTAAATGGCGTTGCAATCTTTACGTTTTTTCAACAGCTTTGCAAGTTTGATGTCTTTTAGCAACTTTATGGAATTGAATAGAATAAAATATTTACTTTTGCTCATCCTTCAGTCTGGTTGTAGTTTAACATGTTCCATTACATGCATTATATATATATATATATATATGTCATACAAAATAATCAAAGTTATAAGCAAAAGGATATTTTTTGTATCAGTTTGTCTTTAGTAAGCACGTAGATAAATATATGTATGACTTAAGAATAAAAATTTCTCGGAATTTTCAGAATTGCTTCGTAACATGCTTACATTTTCTAAATAAATGGGCACAGGGAAAACAAACCAAGTAGTGACACAGCGCCAAGTCTAGTAAGAAAAGAGATATGTTTCCCCCAATATTTTGTTTCTTTAGAATGAGATTACGTGCTATATTTCATTATTATCTTATGAGCAGGAAGGATTAAACAAGGATTTTCAACCTGTAGATATTATTTTGTAAACAACTGCTGAGGGGGAATAAAAAAAAAATATCTCATCATAACTGGCTCGACAGCCCGTTGTGGGCCTTGGCCTTCTTTAAAAGATCCAGCCAGGCTGTTCCCCTCTTGGCCGTGGACCTCCAGTTTTTTTTATCTTAATAATATTAAAATCAGAGTATAGACAGTCGACCCATCTCTTTTTCGGTCTTCCCCTTGGTCGTTGTCCAAAAGGGGTTACATTGAAACCCTTCAAAGCAGCTCTATCACTTTCCATTCTCTTCAGAAGACCGGCCCATCTCATTCTGTTCAGTTTAATAAATTTTAGAATGTCAATATCTCTAACGAGTTTGTATAGTTCAAAATTGTATCTTCTTCGCCAATTGCCATTGTCATTGATACCATCAAAAATAGTTCGTTTTCTTTCAAAGATTGCCAACATTTTCTCTTCTCTTGCTGTTAATGACCATGTTTCAGATGGATATGTTAAAAAATATCTACAAGATCTAACCCCAATAATAGCTACAAGATTATTATGCCATTAAGGATGATGTTAACCAATGTGTGATAATTAATCAAGACATGTACTCAGATTTGAAATGGGCTCTAGAAAAGGTGGGGAAGGAAGAGGACATAGAATTTTTGCTTTTCAGGGGGGAATGGACTCACCTTCCTGGGTGTGGGGCTGAGCGAGGAGAGTGTCCGTGAGGACAGGATGGGGGAGACGGGCCTCTGGAATCCTCCGATGCTTGTCCGAGACTTGCTCTTGGGCGTCTGGGCTGCTATGGCCGCCTGCATCTGGTCCATAGTAGGCTGGGGCAGACGCCTGTGAACCTGGGGAGTTAAGCATCTGCTTTAAATGTTCCATTAGGTCACTTCGAATGGAAACAGGTCTACAGGAAACTTCCAGATCCAGAAACCTTTCATTCAACTTCCATTTTCTTCTCAATCATCCATTCAAGTTTGTGAGCTTTAGATTTGTACGAAGTAGGTAAAAATTATACGCATAAGCACTTTTGAAGAAATTTATTTACAGGGTGATTCGACGGTTATGGTACAAACTGTAAACTTTAGTGCAGTATTTTACTCATCCATGTAGTAAAATCGTTATTTAATTTACACTCATGTCCATCAATTAAGGATAATGAAGTTCAGGCAAAGAAAGAGACAGAAGCAAAACAAATTTGACTTATTTGTAAAGTCTATTTATTAAACAAAAGGTAAAGAGCCAAAAAAGATGCTATATGTTTGACATAATTAATAAAAATTGCGATTTTTACTCCCTGGAGCAAATTTAAAAAAACCTCAAAAAAGATGGTTACCTGATGGTTAATATGGACTATGTCCCCCGGACGACCAATACAGGCCTTACAACGCCTAATGCTGAGTATCAATGCCAATTAGATCTTGGGAGTTCCGGTTGACAGGTGGGAGGGGGTTGACGGGCTGCAATTCGTCGGCCAAGCATATCCCACACATGCTCTATTGGATTCAAGTCCGGTGAGTATGCTGGACAATCCATACGGGTGATATCCTCCAATTGAAGGCATTTGTCTACAATGTTTGCACGGTGAGGACGGGCGTTGTCATTCATAAACAGAAATTCAGCACCCATGGCGCCCCGAAACAAACGTACATGTTGTTCCAGAATGACATCCCGATAGATGTGGCCTGTCATCGTTACGCTCTGAACATGCAGGTCAGTTCTGGAACCAAGAATAATTCCTCCCCAAACGAGCCATCCTGCACCACCGTAACCGTGTCGTTCAATGCTCTTGGGGGTAACGGGTACCTGGCGCTCTCCATATGAAAGTCTGGCGAGAATCAGACTGCAAACTAAACCTGGACTCGTCGGAAAACATCACACAAGACCACTGTTACGGTGTCCACAGTGCATGCTCTCTACTCCAGGTTAATCGCAGGCGACAGTGAGTTGCGGTAAGTGGAACACATCTGACAGGCCGACGAGCATATAGACCAATGTGCCCTAAGCGTCTGTACACGGTCTGCCTTGAAACTGTCGTACCGGTAGCTGAAGAGAGCTGACGAGACAGGTCTGATGCTGTGCTCCGTCTGTTTCTTTTGGCAGTAACTGCTAAATGCCGGTCCTCATTTGGCGTTGTAACTCGGGGGCGACCTGTGCTGTAACATCTACTCACATTACCATCATCTTGGAATCGTTGCTAAAGCCTGGAGATGACACTCTGGGCGATTCCAAGTTCCTCGGATACTTCCAGCTGGGTACGTCCACATTCCAGTCGTCCGATAATTCTACCACGTAAAAAATCATCCAAATGCTTCCTTTGTGCTATAACTATGCGGTTATTGCACTGAAAGGCTTTTAAAGCGCTTGTGAACAATTTTATTTCTTTGCCACCATTTCTTATATACCCTTCTCTTACACTCTCGTCATTGTGACGTACTATCCGCGCCATCTGGTGGTTTCCTGTAATTTGCATATTCTTCTTCAAAATGTGTGTGATAATTCTATAGATTCAATTTCTGTGTGATTCTGAATTATCCTTAATTTATGGACATGAGTGTACATTAAGCGGGTATTCTAGGGTGAGGTTGGGTGAAATAATCGTTCCATGAGATTATATGTAGCTTGATTATCAATTACGTTTCTCTTAAGGATTTGACCTATCTTGCGGATAGAGTATTGAATTTTAGAATAGAGAGTTCAAAGTTTGGAAAGCGAACAGTCCAGTTTCATTACTGGGGATAAATACGATAAACTTTTATGGTGGAAAATCCTTCTACTGTATTCTAAGATTCCCCAAGATGTCGTTTTTGTGGAAATTCTTTTGAATTGCGATGGCGCTATGTAAATGGAGCTTGAAACCCATCTCCATAGTGCATGTTGGGTAATGTTGCAGCCATACATATCTGGCAATCTAGTTGTGAATTACTTCTGGTTAAAAGTGCCTGTTATTTGAAATTGGTACCAAGAAATAGGGTCAGATTTGGAGAGCTACTTGCTGATACAATAAAAAAAACCCTTTGGTTACTGTTTTCGAAGTTGTACTGATCAAAATAGCATATAATTTGTCTGGGAATGCATTCTGCTTTCTTGCAATTACTCTTGAATTTCAATTCTTAAAAACTTTGCATATATTTAGTGATTTGCAATAGATTGCAATTTTTAAGCACTTTGTATATATTTAGTATTTAATGAAAATGCAATCGTATGCATTCAAAAATATATTTTACGTGTTGTAAAGCTCGCACCTGGGATTTTGGGTTGGGGGGATGAGGTCAACAGAATATTTCATAAAAGTTCAGGAGGTCATATTAACTTATAAGTACGCTATGTGAAGTCAAAATTCCATATATTAGATATTTTATTAATAATTTTTACTTCGAATTTATTTGATTCAAATACATAAAGAACATTAAAACTAATAAGTATTGCACAAAAAATAAAAAATTAATTAAAAAAAAAATTTGCAAAAAAGATATTATGAATTAAAATTCAATTTTCTTCTTTTCTCTTTCGCCAATCAACGATTACATCGCTTATATCAACTTCAATATTTCGATGAATATTTAATAAAACGTAACGGAGAAAAACGCCCGTTAATGTCAACACAGGTGCAATAGTAAAATTGACACAGTTGTGAAAATCCACTAATTCGTTGAAATACTCAACATTTAGCAAAAAAGAATTCGGCTAAAATGGGAAGTGGTCATTAGTTTGAACACATGCATATATTACATTCATGGGTTTCAGAGGGGGGCTCAAGCCTTCAACCACCATATTGGATGCATAAAAAAATAACATTAAAAATTAAAAAAATAATAATTAGATAATAGAACTTATTTTGTTTTACTGAAAATGATACAATTATATATAATTGTCATCGCGTACTTTTATAAAACTTGCGAAGTATTTCGCAGACAAATGTGACGAAAAATTTGTTGCAATAACGTTCACATACAAAATGTTACTAACTTTATGTTAATCAATTCATACAATATATTCTAGACTAAAAAGTAATGAATAAAAAAATATTTAAATCTCGACAAATTTAATTCATTTAATGTATTTAACATTTATGCTTTTGTAATTGTTTAATTATTTAACAGCAGATATAAACGAAAACAGATAATTTTTGGACTATGGAGTTCAGGAAAATTTATTGCGATAGATAACTATAATTTATTTAACTAAAGGAGAATGTGATTCATGGTTTCGTACCAGATAAAAAAATGAATTTCACGGGTAGAAAAACTAACATCTAGGTTTTATAATTATTACGTTGGTCACATATTCTATGCAATATTTACATTTACCGTAACCCTTTCCAACAGTTGACTCTTCTTAAAATATATTCTGTAATAAATAAGAGCAATAACAATAAAAACAGACTGAGGTTAAAACCAAATGACATCGTAAAACCCGAAAAACAATAATTGATTTGGCCGCTTTCCAACAAGTAGTTTTACCTGTGGCTTCTTGAAAACTGCTGTCTAAATGAGAAAATCGTTCTTTTTTCATTCAGTTAGAAGTTACTTAGAATAATACTGAACCTTTTTTTGTTTGGCATAGAGTTGCGATTTCTTAGCCACAACTTAGAAAGATTTTAAGAAGTTTATAAAATATAGATTTTATAAAAATTATAAAATCTAGAAGTTAGTATTTCTATCCCTCAAATTCCTTTTTTTATATCTAGTAAGCAACCATGAATCACAAAAAATATTCCAATTAGTTCTCTTTTAGTTAAATAAAAATTATAATTATCTATCGCAATAATTTTTCCTGACTTCCATAGTCCAAAACTTATCTTTTTCGTTTATATCTCCTTTATTAAATAATTAAACAAATAAAATACCATGAATGTTAGATGTATTAAATAAATTAAATTTGTTGGATTTAAATATTTTTTTATTTATTATTTTTTAGTCTAGAATATGTTGTGCGAATTCATTAAAGTAAAGCAAGCAACATTTTGTATGTGAACGTTATTACAACAAATTTTTCATCACATTTGTCCATAAAAATACTTCTTTATAAAATTTATAAAAGCAGATTTTGTTGATGTTAATTAAATCACGTTATTGCAATGAGCTATCATTTTCAGTAAAACAAAATAAATTCTACGCTTTTATTTATTTATTTTGTTTATGAACATAGATGATAATTAGATCTGTTCATTATCTTTATTTACTAAAAAAGTATAACCTTTCTTTCTCTTTTGAATGGCAGAAAAAATTACACCGATATTTGAATTTCTGATTACCAACTAATAGCTTGTTACATAAAAGTTTTTGCACATCTAAAAAAATGGTTCAATCTCATCCGTACTTCGACACTGCATTAGTTTTTAGCAATAGGTGGTCATTCAATAGTAATAATAACATACACTAGTAAAAAATAAAGAGCACATATGGGTTACCAATTTGGGATAAACATGGTCCTCACGTGATCATACAACTCAAGTGAATTTTGCATTCGCCACTGTCCGGAGCGAAGTGGACAGTGGACATCATTTTCATGGTCACTCTGCCATCAATGTGTACAGGGCTATGGTCACTTTGTCACTTGCGTTACAGAGGAAAATTGAGCTCGACCTTAGCTTGCAAGGGGACCTCATTCGTTTAGAATTACTTTTAAGCATGTATTTCATGATTAAGTGCTTTAACATAGGCGATGATGGCAAGCTAGGCGATTTTTGGCTACAATCTTTACTGTCGGCCATTACTACGCTATGCTGCTGGCGTAAAGAGAGAAAAAAAGGTCTACTATGATATAATGATTTTCAAAAGAAATTATTCATTTTCTAGCGGTAAACAAATGTACAATTAGTTTTTCTAAATATTTAATATTTATATTCCATTAATATATTTTCCGTCCAAAAGGATTTAAAAAAATTTTTGTAATGTTTTATTATATTTCATTCAAAATTATTAGAGTTACAAGCAAGATGAAATTCCTTGAATATATTTATTTTTAGTAAGCACATAATTAAATAAATGTATGACTTGAGAAAAAGAATTTCTCGGAATGTTCAGAATCGGTTCTAACCATGTTTGAATTTTCTAAACAAATGCGCACATAGAAAAGTAGCCAAGCAGCGATAGAGCGCCAACTCAAGTACGACAAGTACAGGGCATGTTTGCCCCCAACTTTCTGTTTCTTCACATTATTGGCCGCGCTCTATTTTATTACTACTCTATGTATATAAATGATATCTAGAAAAGACAATAAATTGCTCCCTTTTCTCTTATTCCTTAAGGAACTTTTTTCTCCATCTGAAAAAAAGTGTTAAAGCTTAATTGATCTAATGCTACGGTAACCAATGATGGCTAAAAATCAATTATCTAATGCAATAATCTAATCAATTGCCGAATGCATATGATTGCTTACGAAAATCATAGTGCTATACATCTTCACAATTTTATTGCTCTTTTTGGTTTGTTCGTTTTGGGAAAGCTCACACTGTGCATGCATGATATGGAAGGCAGACTCTTACAGAAAAAACAGTCATGCTCAGAAACTCCATTCAGAGCCACAGCTACCATGCTTAGAGCCATGGCAAAGAAAAAAAATGAATTTAAGATGTGATTTAAAATAGATATCTAACTCCATTCAGAGCCACAGCTACCATGCTTAGAGCCATGACAAAGAAAAAAAAATGAATTTAAGATGTGATTTAAAATAGATATCTAATTTCATTCAGAGCCACAGCTACCATGCTTAGAGCCATGGCAAAGAAAAAAAAAAAAAAAATGAATTTAAGATGTGATTTAAAATAGATATCTAACTCCATTCAGAGCCACAGCTACCATGCTTAGAGCCATGGCAAAGAAAAAAAAATGAATTTAAGATGTGATTTAAAATAGATATCTAAATGAAATAGATACAATTTCATTTAAAAAAAGATGATGAGAAAGGTTTTATTCTCCACACGAGCTATCCTTCTGGATGAAGGATGATGAATCAAAAAAAAAAAAAAAAAAAAATGAAAGGGAACGCTGAAGAAGAAGTTTCAAAATTAAACTTCTAGTGAAAACAAATGCTAGAAAATGGGATATTCTCTACCTAATATTTTTGTTATGGCTAAAGAAAAATCCCCAAATTAAAAGGGACTTAACAGAGTTTATCGAAGAGAGTCGAAACAGTTCTCACCTTCCTCTGGGATTGGGTCTGCATCGGAGCTGTTCCTGGCTGCTGTTGCTGCTGTTGCGCAAGTGCCTGCTGCTGCTGTGCAAGTGCCTGTTGCTGTACAAGTGCCTGCTGCTGCTGAACTTGTTGCATGTCCTGCTGCTGGGTCTGTATCTGCTGCTGCTGCTGAGACTGCAGCTGCTGTTGCTGCTGTATCTGATGCTGGAGATGCACCTGCTGCTGTAATTGCTGCTGCTGCTGCTGGATGACTTGCTGCTGCTGTTGTATCATAAGCTGTTGCTGCTGGAGCTGGAACTGCTGTTGCACGAGATTCTGGTTCTGGTCCATCTCCGTGCCGACTGCAGGGGTAGAAGAGAAATCTCATCAAGACTACATGATCTAATTTACTACATGATCCAAAGGCATTTCTTTTGAATCGAATACATAAATAAGAACATTGTGAAAGGGAGGCTAGTTAAAATGGACTTTGCTTAATATTTTAAAAGATTTGACTGGTGCATTGTCAGTTTTCCTTTAACGCGTTGAAGTGCGCTGAAATAATTGTTTGGTATTCCTATATTGGCATATTGTTAACCAATAACCAATTAAATCATGAGAAGTGTGGTTATAAAACAAATCACATCCGATCCAATTACAACAATCCCTAATGGTATAGTTGTGGATTAATGGATAAAAATAATTTTTCATTGGAATTACCTAGATAGTTCTATATAAAAGGAAGTAAATTAAACATTTTGTTGGGTAATAAAGTGATTCATTCACAATTTCAATCAATTTCATTCGTTCATATTTTCATTTTATTTTATTCGCTAACAAAGTAAATCGAAAAAAGTCTTCCTAGTGTAAAGCGTTATGTTCACTCCTAAGAAATGACAAACTCTGCTACCAAGAATACAGATGTAGCAACATTTAAAGAACTGACTAAACCTTGAACACAATTATTAAACCATGAACGATGCGCCAACTTTACTTTGGTTTACTGTATACATTTAGAATATTGTTACAAAACAATGAATTCTCCACAGTAAATTAAATCACTTAAATTACTACAAAAATAAACAATTAAGTTAATTCAAGAAGCTTCTTTCCCTAACAAAAAATAAATCTTGATGATATGTTTAGTCTTTTCACTTTGTTTAATGTACATTTAAAGTTGGATAACGAAAACATGAGCATATTTCTATCAAACCAAAAACAAACTACTAATTATATAAAACAAATAATATAAAAAACATTTTTTTAATTGTTCCTACTTTTTTTCACTCCTACTTTTTTTCATTCTATTGCAGATTCCCACTTTTTTTTTCACTCTATAGCAGAAAGTCCTTTATAAATAATTTTCATTCTTTTTTTTAATTTTATCTGGCGCCATCTATTGATAGATAGATGCAACTTAAATCTAAAAAAAATTTAAACTAATGAATTAAATTTAATTACTGAATTAATATTTGAAAAAACTGTATTAACATCAAGTGTCATTCATTACAAGTTCAAAAAAAAATGTATTTGAACTCGAGTGGATGAATCAAAAGTATTTTATGAACGATTGAAAATGTGAACAAGATATACATAGGGAGAGTGTGAGCTAATAGAAGGAATTGAATGAAACAATTATTTGCAAGAAATTATTGAGACACTTCTGTTCTTGTAAACTGGAATGGGGAGAGGTGCCTTACCTGGTAGCACCACCTGTGTGGTCGTCCCACCGCCGCCAACCGTGCCGCTCATTGGCTGCTGAGTGGGAGGAGGAGCCACCGTGGTCGCAATGTTCCGATGTGGCTGGCTGTCGTCGGGCGTGGTGGCCAGGCCCAGCGCCTTGTTGAAGTCGGCCAGCATGCCCGAGATGGTGCCCGAGGTGGCCCTGGGGATGGGGCGCAGCTGGTCCTGGCACTTCTCCATCAGCTCTTGCTCCGCAGCTTCTAAAGAAGGCGATACGTCCAAGATGGGGGACAGGTCAGTGCCCGGCGACCAGTCCTCCCCCTTCTTCAGCTGCTGCTTCTGCAGCTGGTTCTGATGCTGCTGCTGCTGGGTCATCATGCCCATGCCGTGGTTCATGTCCATAGGTTTGCCGACTGTCATTTGCTGTTGCTGCATTTGCTGCTGCTTTTGGACAGACAGCTGATGCTGGTTGTTCTGTTGCGTTACTTGTTGCACGAGTTGCTGTAAAAGAGTTTTTAAGTCATTTCAATGAACCATCCCGTGATTTTATACAACACTAAAAGATTTGACAGTGAAAAAACAATCACATTCGTTTCAATAATTCCTTAAAATTGTATCGAAGTGAATCCATCTTATTAAATGCACTTTCATTAAGAAAAATTATATAGCATACTTGGAATGATGATGATTCTAGTGTGAATGCTCAATGTTTATTTTTTAGATGACATTGCTAATTTTAGATCTCTAACTTTCATTTCCTTTATTCAGTTGTTATTTTATGCAAAAGAACATTCCCTTTGTATAAAATGCATGATCCTATGACAAACGTGGCTGTGAGCAATACAATGCAGTTAATTCGTTAATTACGTGATAATATTCTTCTACTGAAACACAACAATTACAAAAACCGATGCAAAAATAGATTTCGTAAAATATTCATTGGAATGATAGGCTATATATAAGTTAGTCAAGAGGTCCACCAAGCAAAAGGAAGAAAAAGCTTTTGTAAGCATGAACCCACCGCCTGTTGCTGCTGTAGGTTCCACTGCTGCTGCTGGTCCTGCGGCTGGGAGGACGCCGGCCACGCTGGGCTCTGCGAGAGGGACGTCAGTGGTACAGTCCTGGGGATGGAGCCCACCGCGCTGCTCGGGATCAGGGAACCGCCCACGAATCCGCTGCTGCTGTTGGCGGGCGTGCCGAGCAGCGACACGGACTGCTGCACGACGGGTTGCTGTTGGGGGAGGGATGATTGCCCCATCCCTGTAAGAGAGAAGGACGGAAACACATTTGGTCTCGCGCCTGCAATCCTTCGGGTTTCCATGAGCTTACGGTATCCACAAATTGCACGCCTCATGCCACTTCCGAATTTAAGTGGGAAAAGAAATCGGAACTTAGGTAGTTTATAAAATAGCGGATGCTAGCTATTGAGTGGATACTGTAAACTTAGTATCAAAGTATATTTGCGTCAAATATTGCCAGATTTTTTTAAATGATTAGAAATTTGATATCTGTTGTATTCTGAGAAATATGACCAATAAAAATGTGCTGAAGAAAGGAAAATGTAAACAAAATAAATTAGAAATTGTGAGTAGATCGAGTATATAAAAACGTATAAACGCGCATGACGTGTATAGACGTAGCAAGCCTGTCACTTCCCTACTCGAATGAACGATTATTCAGTGGTTTGGGGCACATCTACGGATATACTATAGATTATTTCCCTACCATTGGCATTGCGATCAGCTTGCACAGTCGGATATATCTGTTTTGATAGCAGCTTGTACCTCTGGGTATAGCCGTTTCAATAGATTCTCAGATTGTACAGACATCCTGTGGTAGCCTACTATATTATGAGGAACTTCTGCAAGTTCCTACTTTTTGGCTTTAATAAGAACATATAATTTTAAACAAAGATGGTTGTTACTATAGAAGTTATTATTACAATACATACGAGTTAATTTACACGGGACGATAAAAAAGTTTCCGTTTGAGGGCGTGGCTACAGCGCATATGCAGCTTAGCATGTCGCTGATGTGGATATATAAGCACCGACATCGAGCCATGAGATTATTGTGACATTCGTCTATATTTTTCGAATATTTTCAGGGCCCGTGAGATGTATCACACTCTTACAAAATATATTTATTTTATAATTGCTAAAGTAGTTAAAACAACGTATTAAAAAATACATTTTGTGTGCTCAAAAATTAACTGCGAAAATTATGAGAATAAATTAACTTTGATTTTAAAATACGCACAGTTGATTTTTGAAAGCAGAGCGAACCAGACTTTTTGGTTGAAGTTGTTAGTACTTTTGGTTCAACTTACACCTGATATTTTTTTTTTCTTGAATGAAATTGACCCAATAAAAAGCACGCTTAAACATAACGGACGCAACGCCCATGACGATGTGCAAATACACAAATGGAGATCGAATTTGCAAAAATTGAGTGAAAGAGTGGAGCAACAAACATCGCATTAGTGAAATAAGTATTTTTTAATGATTTCATTTTTTTTATTTCGTTTATATTTATATATTTATTATATTTCATTTTGGGTGTTCTATCTTTCTTTATAATGTGCGCTTAGTATCATTATTATTATAGTATCTATGTTTGCATGCAAGAATAATAGTAAACACAATAATAACAAATCATTCTTTTTCCATTTATCACTTCAAGAAAAATGTCAATAGTGGGTCTCAATCTAATAGGGGAATATATAATTTTATCCCGCGAAGTTAAGATTGATTTCCAAAGTGGCCCGCAAAATCATTAGGATTGGCCATCTCTGATCTAAAGTAAAATTGGCTTTAAATTAAATATAAAATGTCAGTAAAAAAATCTTTAAAGTTGACTATCAAAATTAAACATCATCTATCCTCATCTATCTATCTAGATCAGGGGTCTCCAAACTTTCCAGCCTTAGGGCCATACTGTTTACTCCAGTAAGTACCAAGGGCCAAAACTGTTTTCATTTTTCAGCCATTATCTATAATTTCCAGTTAGTTGTTATGCTTAAGTTAAATTTTCTGCATATTATGCTTGTCATTAAGTTTTATCTAGCAAGTCAATAAAACCGAGTTATTATCATTTTGTGTTTTTTTATCCAACTTATTACAGCAACAATAAGCTATTCGCTGTCGCGGGCCGGATTGATGACACTGGCGGGCCGTAGTTTGGAGACCCATGATCTAGGCTATTTAATTGATTCCTGTATAAATTTTTACCTACCTTGTATATATATATATATATTCTTTTTGGTTTGTTTTGTTTGTGTTTCTAAAAATCCTTTGTTCATTTTCTTTTATATTTTTGTGTGTTTCTTCTTTATATCTTCCTCTATGTATAAACATTTTTTTTCGGACAAAACGCTATGGTTTCGGTTTTTTCTTTTAATAAAATTGTTTTTGAAAGGCGAAGTTCTTTAGAAAAGTGAGGTTGCAGTTGCCATGGAAACCAAATGAAAATAGTCTGACTAAAGAACGCTCCCGGAAGAACATCCTTTGCGTTCGACCGATAAGAAGTGGACAAATGATCTGCTAGTAAGGAAATGGATCCCGCTGCTGAAAGAACAGGGAAGTCTTTTTTTTTTTCTTTGTAATGTTCTTTTCGTCTTACATTTAGGATTCCTTTGCTTAGTGCTTTTATCGAAAACCCTTCCCCACCCCCTATCTTTTGAGAGTTTTTGTCTGAAAAAGTATATAAACTTTCTTCTAGACATATTTGGTTTTTTTATCCTTTTTCTAAGTATATTTCTTATAACCTACCTTCTCTCATACATACATTGGAAAGAAATAAAGAATATAAATCTATTTATATAGTTAGAAGATTGAGAAACTTTTTTTAAATAAAAGTTATTGTTTTAAATATTCTATTTTTGAAGGTTATACGAATGTGTTCGCTTTTATTGCCCTTACAATGCCTAAGGCAAAACGTAATGCAAGTGTTAGAAATATCGTAATATTGTATTATATTAATCCACAAGTGGTATAAATAGTTCAAAGAAGGCAGAGAACGCGTTGAAGACGAAGAGCCCTCTGGTCGACCATCCACCTCAATTGACGAAGCTCACGTCCAAAAAATTAAAGATTTGGTGCTTGCAAACCGTCGATTTACAATTAGAGACCTTACTGATGATGTTGGAATATCAAAAGGATCGGCCAATTCTATTTTGGGCCTCAAACGCATCAAATCTTGATTGGTACCGAAAACACTGAATGCGCCAGCTCACACTGCATTAATTCCTCGTGACATTTTCGCAAAAAATGAAACCCATATCGTTCCACATCCACCGTATTCGCACCGTGCGACTTCTGATAATTTCCTAAACTCAAAAGACCACTCCGGGGGCACCATTTTCAGTCGATTGAAGAGATTCAACGTCAATCGCCGCGCGCTTTGAAGAGTTTCAGTCGATTGAAGAGATTCAACGTCAATCGCCGCGCGCATTGAAAAATTAAGGTGAAAATTCAACTCTCGTCCATCTTAGATACACTTGATACATTTAAAATAAAAAATATAACGCATACAAATTTCATACATGCTGAAACATTTATACCCAGTTGCATAATTTAGACAGAAAAAAAAAAAGGGCACTGCCAAAAAAAAAAAAAAAAAAATGCTTACTTAAACATTATCAAATTAAATAATCAAATAGAGACTGATACTCTATTTAGTAAATGAGAAGACGTGAAATGCCCAAAACACTTATTAAAGTGAGCTGCATTTTTTTTTAACCGAGATAGCTGTCTAATTAAAAGGGAGATTTTTTGATGAAATTCGCAGTCGTGAAATTAATTTAGCTGACGAGACATTTCAATTAGTGGCCGGGAATTCTGGAACATCATCATGACAACCGCATGACGTCACGCTTTCGAACGGCGCCTCTTCGAATCGATGTCTTGGCCTCCCTCCCTGCCCCCACCCCCGTCTTATCAGGAAGCAATGGAGTCATTTTTGTTGGCGCTTCAAGGCAATGGGATTCTAAAGCAGCATCCTTTAATAAAGACCATCTGCATATCGTTACGATGCTAATTCGTCATGTTAAATATGCTAATTTGACGAAAGAGTTCTATGTCAAATTGAGATTCGAATTATTTTATGCTACATTTATTCCAGGGGTGGCCAACCCAAATGATCCTGCGGGCCACTTTGGAAATGTTTCTTAACTTCGGGGGCCGCCTATAAAATTATATGCCACCCTATTAGATTGAGACCTACAATAGACATATTTTTGGGAGGGAAAAATTGAAACAGAATGAACTGTTATTATTGTGTTTACATTTATTCTTACATGTAAGCATAGATAATATAATAATAGTGATACTACACGCACATTGTAAAGAAATATGTAACACTCAAAACGAAATATAAAAATATATATAAATATAAACGAAATAAAAAAATGAAATCATTCAAAAATATTTATTTGACGAGTGCGATATGTGTTTCTCCACTTTTTCACTTAGCTTTTGCAAATCGATCTTAATTTGGGTATTTGCACAACTAATGGGTGTTGCAGGTGAAAAAACATTTTTTTCGAAAATAACAGTTTTTGTAAAACACTAACAATAAAGTTAATTAAAAAAATCATTATACAAATTTTTCAATAAAGCAATTTAAAATGCAAAAAAAATTGAAAAAATATATAAGAAATTCAGAAGCATGGAAAATTTTAAAAATAATTAATTATTTATATTATTAAAATTAAATTAAAAATATTTATCAGTTAATTTCATAAAAAAATTTTAAAAAATTTTTGTAAAAAATTTCACTTTTTATAATAAAATTTAACAAATTTGATGTACATTTTACCATTAAATTATTTAATCAAATGTATTAGAAATAATTAAATTGATTAGAAATTATAAACATTATAAAAATTTATTATTTGAGTAGGAATTTATTACAATGGATAATTAGCTACAGGAGAGCGGCGGCAGCATATCCATAAGACAGGATCATTTTACGAACCCCAATTAAATTTAATAACCCTGGGAAATCTACTGTCAAACGTCCACCACGTGGTCGGTGGTATAGGACTTTCTGCAACAACCGGTATATAAAGACTTTTGAAGTAAGAAGAGTAGAACTTAGACAGAACTTGGTCAGAACTTTGAGAGATAAGAATTTATGTAGAACTGTGAGTGATTAGAACTGGAACAGAATTCAGATAGAAAACTTTATGTAGCCTTGGATAATATTATGACAGCTGTTATAAAGTTAAATGTTATAATTTGTAATGTAAACTTTGTAAATAATGTGCCTTAAAAGTGATGCAAAACGAACATCATGTTCTTCTTTAAATTCCTCTAGTCACCACCGAGATTTTACACCACCACTTGTACGTTTATTTGTCATTCAAATTGCTGAATATAATTCCTAGTCACAAAAAGTTATCACCAGAATTTTTTTTGACCTTGACCCCTTTTTTTTACAGCCAGTCATTTTCCAGTGTGACAGTACCTGAGGAGGGGAAAAAAATGCTGAAATCTGCTCGGCAAATTTCAACTTATCGTGTGTGAAGATTCGAGGACGGATAAATAATCTCAGGAATACGCCAATATTTAATAATGCAAGAGATATATGAAGCAATTGATTGGATTATTACAAGAATGGCCAAATACAATAGCCACATGAATATAGCAATGTTGAATAGATCAAGAACTTCATAAAGAATGAAGTATTCCAAATTCTACAAGAAACATTATCCCATTTAATAGGCAAAATAATATACGAAAGTAAGATAAATGTAGTCGTAAATGAGGAATGAAGATTTCAAATTCTAATGGAAACACTATCGTATTCAATAGCCAAGAGGATATATCAAAGTATGAAAATTCTAGGCATACATGAAGAAAGAAGTATTCCAAATACAATAAGAAGCACTATACAGCACAATAGGCACCGGAAAATGCCAAAAGTGATAAATATGAAACTTCAAAAAGAAGGAATTGATCAACGCACTACGAGTACTTATAAGACCATTGGATATACCAATGTTTAAAATCCCAACCCAAAAACCCTACTACAAAACACTTCAAGCAGAAGCCAAATTCTCCAGAAAATTCCTTAAGATTAACGTTATTCATGAATCATTTCAAGAGTTAACTACCATTTTCCGCCAAAATTTGCAATGGAGTTTTATTTATTTGACCCTCATTTTCGGATAACGTCACGGACCCCTAACCAGGACAACATCACGTCCACACATGATAATAAATAAAATAAAACACCAGTGGCTCATTATTCCTAAAAGAGCCAAGCTGTCCGTATACACATGTTGTTTAATTTTGGTTGGCGTTGCAAGGAGGAAGGGGCGATTGACGTGGAAAGGCGTTTCCATGGCGACGGAGCGTAATCAATTAGCGGTGACATGGAGAAAGATAATCGGGGTTGTGTCCTTGGCCCCGATCGATTCTCAACCTGTGGGGCTCGGGCCCGGTAATGGACGGTGATGGGCACCGCTGCTCCTTTTTTAAACATTCCTTCGAATATGACACACACACCTGCATCTCGCACACGCATTTCGTTCTTGAGTGTTATGCGCCGCGTTATAAATAAATAGGACTGATTTTTTATAGGACAAGGATAGAAGGACTGATCTTTAATATGGACTGATAGGACTTTAAATAGGACTGATCTTTTATTCCAGATTCCACATTTCTGAAGTCAGGGATGCATGGATTCTTGTAGGGGACACATATACTCTCTGTATACTAACATGAGAAAGCCCCTCATATAAAATATGTGTGTGTGTGTATGTGTATATGTATGTTTGTTCTGGCGTTCGGTACCACAGGTTTCGGGATCGAGTCCCGGCGGTACCGTGGATGTTTGCAGTGGTTCGGAATCTACTTTAAACAGAAGGTCCAGTCTCATAGGATAGTAAAGTGTTGTCTGGGTTTATATTATGCTGTTGAATAAATTACACTCATTAAGAATGAGTTTTAGGAATGCATTTCAGGATTTTGTAGTTTAGCATATGCGATGACAGTTTTTCAATTTTTGGCAACACTCTTTACTGTAGATCATTAATACTGTTGGAGCGAAGGGAAAGGTCTACTATCCTACAAAGATTTCCAAATGATGTGGTTAGTTTTACTAACTGTTCATAGATGTAAGTTTAATTTTTCCAAATGCTGAACATTTATATTTTATTAATAAATTTTCTTACAAAATGATTTAAAAATAAAATATTCATTTATATGAACTTTTTGTAGTGTTTTATTAAATGTCATACAAAATGATCGGAGTTATAAGCAAAATAACATTCATTGTATCTATTTATCTTCGGTAAGTACATAGTTATTAAAATGTATAATTTAAAGTGAAGGATTTCGCGGAATTTTCAGAATCTCTTAGTGATCTGTTTACCTTTTTCTAAATAAATGCTCGTAGGAAAAAGAGGCCAAGGGGCGATACAGCGCCCACTCTAGTACAAAAAGGACAGTAGATGTTTGCCTCAACCTTCAGTTTCTTTAGTATAGAGCAGAGGTCTCCAAATTTTCCAGCCTTAGGGCCATACTGTTTACTTCAGTAAGTACCAAGGGCCAAAACCGTTTTAATTTTTCTGCCATTATCTATAATTTCTAGACTAGTCGCCGAGCACGCGCTCTGAGCGAGCAGGTTTATGTTTGATTCAGGATATATACATTCCAAACATCGATATACATACATATGCGATACTCTTTACCCTCAACATAACTACCGAGGGTTACCGCGGGATGTTCACTAGTTTATTATGTTAGTGGGATTCATTTCAATTACTTGTTAGTTGTTATGCTTAAGTTAAATTTTTCACGTATTATGCTTGTCGTTAAGTTTTACCTAGCAAGTCAAAACCGAGTTTGTCATTCTGTGTTAAAAAAAAAAAAAAAAAAAGCTATTCGCCGTCGCGGGCTGGATCGACGACACTGGCGGGCCGTAGTTAGGAGACCCCTGGTATAGGGGGGCGCTTTCTATTTTATTAATACCCTGAGAATATGGTGCACTCTGTGCATCTCTGACTTCAAATTTTTCTCTTTGATTACTTCTCAAATACTGGCAAAGAAGTTGTAAAATTTATCTAAATAAAATTCTGCAAACCACGATGCGCTTTCCCTTTGGAAATTTCCATTAACTGGCGAAACATATTTATTTGCACAATTTACAATCATTTTTAATGCGTCACTAGTAACAAAAATTTCTCCAAAGTGGTTTTTCTAGCGTGCCATGGATTTCCCGTGTCATAATAGTATGCGAACTAGCTTTAACATGTCTTCGTATTGATTTTTCGCATTTCGTGACATTATCTCTGCCTGCGAAATTTATTTTGTCGTTCGAAATACAGTGACGTATATTTCGCTACCATCGAAACGCTCTTCAGTTGCTTCTACTACCTCAAGCTCCCCATAGTTATTTCCATCATTCAATTAAATGCTGTGAAGTATTTCAATTCCTTTTGAATCATTTGCTTATAATTAATATCTGTCCACCATTAAAAGGAGTAAATTACATGATTTATAGGAAATCAAAAATTTATGACTCGAAAATGGATTCTTTAAAGGGCGTGTGTGTATCCAAAACTTCGAATAATGGCAAACACCGCACCTCCTTTTCACTACAAAGTAATTAGAACTGCATTTCAGCTAAGCACGTGACACCAGCGGATGGATAGTGTGTGAAGGTCGCGGGGATCTTTCTTCTGTTAAGTATTGTGAAACTATTAATTTCTGTCTAAATCGTTTCTAGTTGAAGGCCATTCATTTTTCAAGCTTAGAGCAAATTTGGCAGACGTACTAGCGCAAGACTATGTCAGCCAAATTTGGTAATATTTTACTAAATAGTCGAATTATTAGCCATACGATATTCAGATACAAATCTAATTCATACCCATAAGACATATCAATGTTATACCTTTCTAAGGAACAGTTATCATACAATTTATTCCCCGTAGTGAATTCGGCTTGTCTATAATTTTATGGCGCATATATTATTTAGATTTGGGTCTGCTAGCGCTCTGGTGCTCGGTACCACAGGTATCGGGTTCAAATCCCGGCGGTGCCATGGGTATTTTTAGTGGTTCGGAATCCACTTTAAACAGTAGGTCCCGGTCCTAATATGACCGTAGAGCGTTGCGGGGGCATTGTGACTCCGTGTCCGTCGCTTATCTTCAAGTTACACGCGCCCCCTGGGTAATGCAAAGTGAGTAACGTCTGTGCAGCGCTTGCCTTAAGTCATCCAAGACCAAGCTGTCTAAATGTTTGCCAGCTGCATTTGAAAGAAAAAATATATATATTATTTAGATTATAACGCATTAAATTAGATTACAAATCGAATTTAATGCCGTATTTTTGCTTTTAATTAAATGAAAATGAGAAGTGTATAGGAACTAATGAATTTAATTCTATTTTGAGGAATAAGGATTTGAAATTTGCATTAAAATGTTTTTAATAGAATAATTAGCTAAATAATTCATTTATATATAATGACCCACTAAGTTTTTTTGTTCTGAAATCAAACTGTTAATTAGTATCAGTAGTAGCACACTAGGATCTACTTGAAAAAATGTTTTTACACGAGATAAAATTATACGTGAAGTTATAATAATAAATGTATAGTTGGTGATAGTTTCACAGGCAAGTGCATATTTTGAAATGAAAGTATCTGTTACTCGTCTAAATCAATAACAAAAATACTTTACACAAAAGTTAAACATATTTCAACATTTTATAAACGCAAGTAATTAACCTGAGTAATATAAAAAAAGGTAAATATTTAAATGCAGGACAAAACAAAATATAAATATATATTTTAGAATAAAATGAAAATAGACTTACTCAATTTGCAGATTTTTCTAAACTATTAAATTAAACTTATTACTTCTGGAGTGTGTAAAGTAGCATTTACACTAAGGCATCGAGCGGCGAGGCGTAAAGCGTCAACCAATCACAATTCTTAGGAATCGGTGCTCTGATACTTGTGATTTGGTCGATGTTTCATGTCTCGATGCTCGACCGCCTTGGTGTGAATCTGGTTTCAACGTTTCATATAGAAGTTAAATTTTCCTTGTTTGCTGAAACAATAGAGAGTTTTTGCATACCGTATTTTGGACGTCCGTTAGCTTTTTCTCCCTAGCGCGCATGCTCATAGGAAACATTATTACAGATACGCATGCGTAATTTCCTATGAGCATGCGCGCTAGGGAGAAAAAGCTAACGGACGTCCAAAATACGGTATGCAAAAACTCTCTATTATCTCCCCGTGGTGTTAATTAGCAATTGTTTACATAAACATTCCAACATCCCGTTTGATGCCTGAAAACGTCTGTACTTGTTTTATAGCAATAACTAATTTAGCGAGTATTTCTGGCAATATTTGACATTAAAAGAATAAGTTACTTTAATCACTAATAAAGCTAACCACTGATTATAATAATAATACATGATGCAACAACATCAAAATACATCGATAGATAAAACAGAATGGAAAAAAAAAATAATAATGCATTGGAGGGGAAATGGCGTTGAGGATATGGAATAGGTTCTTGATTTTTTTTTTCACAAATTGTGAGTATTTGTTATTGAATTATGAAGGAAATAAGAATGCTTTCAAAGTGGATTCGTTTCTTTTTTTTATACCACAGAATCTCTAAATTTTTATCTTAGCTTTCATACTTAGTAAAAAAAAGTCATTCTTCCCCCTAATCTTTCATTATCATTA
Organism: Caerostris darwini; assembly: GCA_021605075.1. Lineage (NCBI taxonomy): Eukaryota > Metazoa > Arthropoda > Arachnida > Araneae > Araneidae > Caerostris > Caerostris darwini. The sequence continues at coordinate 156,292 of BPLQ01014457.1, read as the reverse complement.
AATATCACAATAGATTTGGTGCTTTATTTGATATATTTTATATTATTAGTAGAACAATAGTGAATTAAATTTTCGGAATATAGTTTCACCACCTATTGTGTGGAAAAGTGAACATTCAGTTAAAAAGCGGAAATGAACAAATCGATTACTTGTTAGGAATGCTCGTCAGATAGACTCTGTTCAAAGCAATTTTAAAAGAAAAAAGCTTAATATTTATTACAGAAATTTTTTTATTTAAATTTTCCTTTGATATTTTATAACTTAAAATGTTAGTTATATTATATTATATTAGTATATTATATTATATTATATTATATATCTATATATTATATATATTAGAAACATTATATAATATATTATATTTCTTATTTATACATTATTAACGACATTAAGCTAAAGTCCCCTAAACTCGATTCGACGAAAGCTAAAAAGTTCTTTAAAAAAAATTATGCATGCTATAGGTTACGTTCCAATGTAATAAAAAAAAAAGTTTTTAATTTTAATAGATAATTTTTATTAATAATTAAGAAAATTTTTTCCCATGCTTCCATAATTTTGAATAGTAAAAACTCGAGACTTATTACAATGTGAAAAGCACTTTGGTGGATATTGGGCAAGAACTCTTTAAGCGTAACTTTGGGGAGATTACGCCTTACAAGTGACACCTCAAATCTAAAAAATAGCTTTCAAGTCTGCATATTTGGCTACTGCAGATGTTAGTTCCAAATTACAATGCCACAATTCGGCCTACTGAACTTGTGTTTACATTGGAACGTTGTCAGCAGCATATAAGCCGTGTTGATGATTACGTTGTAATGACATAACGCAGCTCAACATGGACACTAGCCCATACCTGGCATCACTGATTCATTGTATAATCCTGGACACCCAATAACTACGAAATTTTGAACAAACTAGTAAATAGTTCGTCCTCTCCTTATTCGTTTTCTAACCAATAGATGAATATTCGTGTCTACGGATTTATCGTTCTCATTCCTGACGGCTAAGAAATAGAAACAAAAACTATTTTTGTGTAGTTCAAGAACCAACTCCATGCTTCAACTAAACTCAGGCTTCAAAGAAAAAACATGTGAAAACTTGCACTCGGTGTGATGGCAATTCCAACAAAATGGTTCATTCCACCATGAAAAAAAAAGTTGGTTAAAAAGTTAACTTAATAATACAAAAAATACTATTAAATTATTAGTTAATATATCTTATTACTAAAATTATATTAGTAATAAGACATATCAATTACTTCATTTGAAAAATCTTAAATACAAAAAGGAGGAAAAGAAAATTTAAAAACAAATAAATGCACTAAATAGTGTGTTAAATCTTGCGAGTGATTCTGACCAAAAAGTTATTTAAAAAAAATATCTTGCTGATCGAATGTCTCAGAAATGAAATGGAATACATTTGATAAATCAATCATGCAAAAAAAAAATTTCACAATTAATCACCAAATACAAGCTATGACAGGCAAGACTATAGAAGACTGCTTTTCAATCTTTCTTTATCTGCTTTTCAATAATCTGAAACAGCCTTGGTACCTTAATGTACTATTCAAAAAAGTGATTAGCGAGACGACGCTTGCAGTGGCTGGTACTTTTATGTAAATTCGAGGAAGTAATTAGTGAAGTGATGGCCTGGTACTTATATGCGGTATTCCAAAAAGCGATTAGTGAGGCCTGAAGTTGCCAGGTGGACAGAGCGTCGATGTCAATTTGAAATCTAGCAAGTGATGTCGAACAGAAAATACACGTCCTATTTTAACTTATGATTAATATATTAAATTATATTATAAGAAATAGTTTTTACCCTTGAAACGATTTTTAACCTTATTTAGCTAAATTATGTACAGATGAAGTAAAGAAGTAAACATGAGAAATTATGTTTTAAACATGTATATGAGAAAGCGATAAATATAGAACAGAAAATAAGTAATAACAGAACTTTCTTATAATGTCAAATCGTTAGGTTCGTACATTTTCATTCTGCTCTGAATGACAAAAATTTATTACGGTTTTTTTTCCTATTTTTGAATTTATATCCAATTTTATATGCTAGATAGCAATTAGGGTCAAGAAAGATCCAACAGCTATTCAGGCCAATAGCCATACAAGTTGCTTCAAGGTCTAAGGCCAATGACATTCAATACAGTTAAAGTATTTATTAAAACCGGAAATGTTTTTAAAAAAGTAAGAAAGAGACATATTTAGCTTTCTCTGCAAGGATACTCTCTTGTGGATGGTTCTCCCAAACAAACAGCTATGGGCAACTTTAATTTTACTAGCCAGCAACAATTGTCTTCTCACCAAATTAAACTCAATTTGTTCTATACTATTTGGCAACTCGAGACAAAAAAAAAAAAAAAAATAACTGTAAAGATACAATAGAGTATCCGATGCTAATGCCTTTTTATTGATTCTTTTCGAATCATCAAAAATATTTGACTAGAAAAATGACAACTTCCAAAGACAAGCAACATTCTCATGGCTTAAGGATCTACCAACTGATATTTGCCAGCAACAATACGTCCAATTTTATATTGAAGCAATGAAAAAAAACAACCTTTTTTTTTAAGTTGTGACTATTTGCCAAGATACTGGTTGCAATTGTCATTTTTTTTTATCCAGTTTAAATCTTTTAATTGATTAAGTTTTTCTTTTTCATTTTCTCTTTAAATACATCGCATTTCGAACAACAATTAACTTCTGAAAGCAGTAGCTTTATTTAGAGATAAAAGAACTTTTTGAATATTTCTATGGTTCCTGAAAATGTAGGGATTTTAAACTGTTATTATAAAAAAATCAAGAATAAAAAAATGCTTTTAAAATATTATTGAATGAAAAAAAAAAAAAAATGGTCAAAAATTTCTACTTCGAAATTAAGCAAAAGGTTTGCTTGTTAACCCACATAAATAGTTGATAATAGTAAACTAAAGAAAGAAATTATTTTTAAAAGATATAGTTAAAAAAAAATTAAAGAAGTAGTTTATGGTTAAAGAAGTTATGAAGTGTGTTTAGTAATAGTGGAAGTGCCATCGTGCCGAGCGACTGCATGAACAGAAAAGTGGTGGGGTGAGGGAGTAGGAAGAGAAAATATCGAGAAAGGGATTAACCGGTCATGAACTCAACAACATCGATAAGAGGGCGAAAAATAAAAAATAAAAAATAAAGTACAATGAAAAAAAATGGCATAATGTGTTCCCAGGCAAAAAACAACAACGCAAAAGAAACATAACAACACAGAGACCCCCTACGAGGGCATAACACCAATACATCCAATAACCATTCCAGTATGAGCAGAAGAACAACAACAAGAGAAGATGCACATAGAGAGAGAACAGGAGGTTGGCAGTCGAAGCATTCATTCTTTGAGTGAGGGGTGGGGGAAGGATTCCACCTACGGGATGGGAGGGTTGGGGGTTGTCTATACCTCTCCACCGTAGCAGGGATGAGGCGGTGTCCGGGTTCAAGTCCCCGTCCCAGGAAACCCCCATCATGGGCGAGACCATCTCCTCCTCTTCCTCGGGAATGGTGTACACCTCCCCAGGACTGCGGTCGTAGTAGGTCTGTAGGGAGGAGGCGCCGTCGTAGTCCTCTTCCTCCTCCTCCTCCTCGTCCGCCTCTTCGAGCATGCGCCGTATGCTGGAGGTCCGGTCGTCGATGTCGTCCGTCCAGCGGTCGTCCTCGTCCTCCTCGTCGTCCACGAGGAGGTAGTAGTCCTCCGGCCCTGTCTCCGCTGTGTCTGGGTGTGGGGGGGTTACTACGTCATCTACGGGGTGGAGGTGGTACTCACGTGACAGAGGATCGTCCTTCCTTCCGCTCGGGTCTCCAGGAACCTGGAAAACATTGGAAAAAAATCACATCAACATCCAGCACTAAACTAGAACTGGATTCACACCGAGAACCAAAGAAACTAAAGACCGCCATCCAATCAGAAGGCAATTCTCTTATTAAACTGTTCCGCACGTCGCTTTCAACTTAAATTTCATCCTACTGCTAAACATTTCTGAGAAACTTTGGAAAAACATCTTTCTTAGTCCAAACTTGACTGCGTGAGCCCGAAGAATTGCTAACGACCATCCTGTGCGAGCATTTCAGTGCAACATCGAAATACAACCCTCTCCCCTTACCTCGCCTTACCAGAGCACTCCTCAAAGGTCTTAAATCGTTTGATGAGCGATTAATAACTGACTCTACTAAGAGTGCAGATTTCCCTTCCCTGAGAGTTTGAAAATATTGTCATATATTTTGCGTTTTCCACCCACACTGATACAATCGGTTTGAAGACTTTTTCTCCAACGATGATCCCTAGCATTCCAGTATAGACTGAAGTCATACAGATTGCTTAGAAAGTTTACATTTCATTGTAAAGTATCTGAGAAGAAAACTAATTCTTTTTTCAAGACTTAATTCTCGGTGTGAATTCAGCTACAAAATATAAGTCATTTATATATATTATTAAGAACCAGAAGTTGTTGTAACAGATTTGATGGCCATCTACATATACCAATGAATTTTACTTAAAGGGATGTTCATACTTGAAATCCCCATAACTCATTAAAATTTTCACGTTAATTGATCCTGATAATTGCAAAAATACAAGACATATAACTTTTAAAGAAAGAAAAATAAGTCTTTAAGGAAATGCAAGAACGAGACTTTGGAAAAAATTACTTCTATGGTGATATGTGGAGAGTTTGCAACAATATATTTTCTTTAGATGACTTGATTTACAGCCATTGATTTTTAAATGCTTCTTAATGCTTTCGTTAAGAATCATTTAAAAACCCAATGGTCGTGATATAATGTCAACGTTAAACAGCCAATCACAGATCAACCCGTGGGCGTGATAGGGTGACGCTTCAGTAGTCAAGCATTTGCGGGGGAAGAGGGGCTCCTCAACATTTTGTTTCCGCTTCAATAGGCAGTATACATTAGGTTTTTCCGATGATATTGTCGTGGAGAAAAGTTAGGAAAATTAAAAATATAAGTAAGTAAAAAAGGTCACTTACGTATTAACGCCACCGCAGCAGAAGCTGTGCTAATGCGCCAATAAAGAGCTGCCAATGCGCCAAAATAGAGACTGTTTTGAATCTATGTTAAACTCTATATTCGGTTCATTTTCCACCGAAATCCGATTGACTACTTTGTTTTTAATTAAAGTGTTTTGAATTTTGAAATGTTTTTAATTTTAAATAAAGTGATTTATATATTTTATTATTTGTCACAAAAATTTTAAGTGTAGAATTGGCGCCACTTAAAAACCGCCAAATCTGTAGCTGCGGTGGCGTTAATACGTAAGTACCTAAAAAAGTAATTGTTGTAAAGGTATGTGGTTTCAAATTTATAATTTAATTAGTTATTAAAAAAAATCTTGTAATATGAGTTGTTGAAACATCTGCAAGGTCTTCGAGCCGTCCTTCTTCCCCCTCCCTATCCCACCCCAAATGAAATCTAACAAGACTGTAACACATGATGAAATTGCAATTTTTTGGCTAAGTTTTCTAACGAGCAACCGAGTGGTGTTAGCTATGACAACGATGCGAAAGTGACCTTTCGCATCCATAAAATGTTTAAAATATTGTTTGCAGTAATAATATCATTATAACCAACTTATAATAATTCATTTCTATTAAATATTTGTTAGTGATAAAGTATTATACAAATATAATACATTTCGTCACTTATTTTCAATATTTTTCCTCATATTTACACATCACGCGCCAGCGCGTAATATGGCAATAAAGACATAATTTAACCTATCACGCACTGACGCATGATAAAATTTTGTCAGGAAAGGAATAAATATTATCTAGTAATCAGTATGATGCACATATTCATGTTTTATTATCACTTTTCAATTCTACTCGTATTAAAAAGCCCCTTCTGAGAAAATCCCATTTCTACGAGAGGGGGGGGGAGGGTACACGACACGACAAGTAGTGAAAGTATTAAGGATAGCAAACAACAATATGATTGAAATTTATCTCTGGTATTAACAGGGTTTCTTTGTAATCTGAACATTACATAAATTAGAATTAATTTTTACAAAGCTGTACAATTTAAAATATTAAAATAGTGTCTACTAAATCCGAATAATCCATAATGAATATATGATCTGATACTCCTTCATATTTATTGTCATAACTCTATATGAACTTGACTCTCAATTCACATTGCATTCTAATAGAACTTGATCAATTCACATTGCATTCTAATAGAACTTGATCAATTCACATTGTATTCTAATAAAACTTGATCAATTCACATTGCATTCTAATAGAACTTGATCAATTCACATTGTATTCTAATAAAACTTGATCAATTCACATTCATTGCTTTAACTTCAGTGATGCTAATCGATGTTGGTTGTCAATAGAAACTATGGAAAAACACGGGATAGTAAAACAAGTTTTGTTTCCTTTCCTTTAATTAATGATTTTTCACATATTTTCTCCCTAATTTTTATTTGCATTTGCATTTTGCATTGCTTTAACTTCAATGATGCTAAACTGTGTTGATTGTCTGTAGAAACTATTGGAAAACATGGTATCGGAAAACAAGTTTTGTTTACTTTTCTGTTGTTTCTTGTCCCATTTGTTCGACAGCGACATCTAGACTAAGTCCACGAACCCACTTAAACCGACGACTCATGATAAAGGATAAAAAAATGCAGCTTCTTTTTGTCCTTAACCTTGCGACAAAAAGACATGGGGCACCCAAATGGAGAAGTCTGGCTTTACCCCACCTGGTTATACAAAGGGCAATGAGTAGCATTTTAGTCTCCTTTTACAACAAGCATGGGCTACAGTGGGACTATTCTAACCCGGACCACCCGCCGCGTTTACTTTTCTTCATTTAGTTATGTCTAATGCATTTTCTTTCTATTTCTTTCTTTTTATAATTATTATTATATCAGAAGATTAGTATCTATGGAACACGGACTCTCATCTACAGGTTTATCTGCATAAGCGAAAGAAGTACCTTATGTTCTTAAAGTCAAATTCTTGATTAAATAAATTCAAGTAATTCAGAATTACTGCCTAATGATTGACATCGATTAGACAGTAATTCTGAATTACTGCGGCATTATTCTCATCTTGTGTGTAGAACAGTAATGGTATGTACCATTAGGACGACCATGAGGAGTAACATAAGCTTTACAGTAACTAACTTGGGTAAAACTGCATGGCGTACTCGTACTAGACTCTAGTACGAACTCAAGAAATTGCATGATGAAATAGCCACGGTAAACTGCATGGTGTACCAGACATGGATCTGATTAGACATAACAATAAGATATCGTAATCAGATCCATGTCCAAATCAACCAAGGATTCATTTATTAAACTTTTCAAGAAACACACACAAAAATAATGGAGGTAACATAGATAGGATGAACATGATACAGATTCAATGGTATCAATTCCAAAATGTGGCATTCAGATGCTGGACTATTTATAAATCGTCTTGTGTAAGTCTCTTTAAGTCATTTATTTCATCCACCGTAGTGTCTTGTTAGCTTTGTGACTGTGTAGCGTTTCAGGTTGCATTTGCGAACCGATATTCCTATGTGATATTTGTTTGTTCTTAGGTTTCCGAGTTTCCTGCGAAAAGTTTAGAAGGATTTTCAAATCTCCATTTATATAATAGCATTTACAGAACTTTTAAGACCTTATTAAACAGCGGAATTTTTATCATTGTATTTTAACATGATTTAATTTTTATAATTTTTTTAAGGAATTTGGGATATGTGCGAATGAGCAAATGAAACGAAAGATTGAAATGATGTCAATGATTTGTAAAGAAGGCCTCTATATCCTGTATCCACATAGAGTATTGTGCAAAACATTATTGTTTTAAAGAATCAAATTCGAGCATGTATAACGCTGGAAAACTATAGTGCCCTTTGCATCTTTTAGAGTTAATTTCTGATCAATCGTCAGTGCTTAAGATTATTCTGCTTAATACAGATTTGCATAGTAAGATTATTCACATGAAAGTATCAAAAATATTCATTATTTTCCATTTATCTTAGTTTGTACTCTTATCAATGCTCTGCAGAAAATAATCATCCCTGTGCTTACCTCATTCATGACAAAAATGTCTCAACAGGTTGCATGGACGCCCTCAATGAGGAACATAAAAAGTCAGCAGCTTTAAAGAGTTTTACTTTTATTCAATATCAGATTGCTTTTGTACACCTTCTAGTGATTTTAGATCATCAAATCAAATCAACTAGTTTTGTGGAAATAAAAGCTTTAAATTAAACGACAATGAGAGATAAGATTTTAAATTTAGGATCAATACCATTAAAATTAATTATTTAATCTTCATAATAATGCATCATATTGCTATCATGTTTTATCATATTGCTATATCATGGGACTTGTAACGGGTGGGCTGAAAAGTTCATTGGCTGACACATAGATGGCGCTACTAGTATTAAAACCATATGATATTTAGTTAGCCCTAACCTTCAAAGGACACTTGTATAAATTTGACCGCTGTCGCACTATTAGTATGCGAGTTATAGCATTTTTAGTGAAGTTATAACATTTTTAGTGTTCATCACGTGCAGTCCACTCGGCTGACTATCGATTGGACTCCTGTGTGAAATGAAGGAGCCATGTTTCATCCATTGTCACATATCGACGCAAAAATTCGGGTTTATTACGATTGAACAGCTCCAAACACTGCTTAGAATCATCAATTCGTTATTGTTTTGGGTCGATTGTGAGCTCTGCGCAGCACCCACTTTGAACAGAGTTTTCGCATATCCGAATATTCATTCACGATATGTCCAACACGTTTCTTTGATAACTTTAGGGTCTCAGCTATCTCAATCAACTTCCTTTACGGTTATCAGAAACTATTTTGTGGATTTTTTTATGTTTACGTCAATAACAGCCTCTTTGGGGCGTCCATTGCGGGCATCGTCCTCGGTTGATTTTCCTGGTGCAAAGTCCGAATAATGTTTATCAAGCCAAGCCTAGGCTTCAATAGTATTTTTTTTCGGCAAAAAGCAATGCTATATTAACATACGAAATTCCTTTTTATCCATTTTTTCAAACTAACAAAAGTTGCTTCACTAAAAATTCTATAACTCACATATTAATAGTGCAACAGCTGTCAAATTTATACACATGTCTTTTGAAAATTAGGGCTAACTAAAAATTATATGGATTTAATACTAGTAGCGCTATCTATGTGTCAGCCTATGAACTTTTCAGCCCACCTTTTAGAATGTCTCTAACAAATGTGTAATCATATGTTAGTAACACAATAAATAATTAGCCTTAAAAGTGTCGTCAAACAGCAAAATTCTTACTCATAATATTTAAATTAATTTTTATAATGCAAGTATCTTTAGAATTAGTTCTGCCCTTGAACTTTTGAGAGAGTTCTATTTTTCAGTATAACTCTTATTCTTACTCTCTAATCTAACATTTACAATTGATATCAGACAGAAAATGTCTGGAATGTTATATCGTTACTATTTTTATTACTCTCTAAATTAAGCTCTTACGAGTAGTAAGAGACTTCAAATGACATAATTCTCATTCTTTCTAAAAGTTTGAAACTAAAAGTTCTCCAGATGAAATTCCCACTGATTTTTTTTTCATTTAAATTTGAAAATTTTATTGCTCATTTTAAAATAATAAATTAATATTTTAAAAAACTAAAAAAAAAAACACGCTTTTAGAGTTAATCAAACTAAAAAGATAATTGTTTACATAAGAATAAAATGACTGAAGAGAAAATTATTGCCAATGTTCTAAAAGCGTGGGGCATTTTTAAACTAACTCTGCATTTCGGAATGAAACTAGTGAAAAATGATAATGACTGATATCGAGCACCCCACGCTTTTAGAACAGTGACATTCATTTTCCCGTCAGTCATTTTCTCCTTATGTTAACGATTATTTTTTACTTTTTAGTTTGATTAACTCTAAAAGGATTTCTTTTTAAACTATTAATTTATTTTTTACTTTTTAGTTTGGTTAACTCTAAAAGCGTGTTTTTTTAAACTATTAATTTATTTTTTAGTTTAAATGAAGTCCCGGTACGGAGGACTGGAACTATAGTTCTCACAATGTTTCAATTGTGAGTAAAACAAAGGCTAAATGCGAATAGGTCGAGCCAGCTAGGATTCGAACATGGAATCGCCTGATCCGTAGTTAGGCGCGTTATCCGCTGTGCCACAGTCCCACGTAGGTTTGAATGCCTTAGGTACTTTCATTCTACATGGGTTAAATTGCTCTCCATAAGTTAAAATAAAATGACTCATCCTGGCGATCCTAATTATGATGAGATAATAAACTTATCAAAATATTTTAGTGTCGTCGTTCCTTGATAAGTCTACAACGTTTAAATGAAATCTGGTCGCTTAAAGTAGGGCAAAATCGAGCCCAAAGAGTCAGTTACATACATACAAACATACAAACAAACAAACAAACAAACAGGGGAAACTAATAAAAGCGTATTAAAAAGTACTTAATAATAAAAAAAGGGATAAAAATAGCATTGCATTGCCAGTTTTCAAATTTGATAATTATGAAAAAAAATGTCTATATAGGTGTACAGTGGTAAAAAGTTTTCAAATTTTTATTTTAATAAATGTTTTATCTTTAAATTTTCCTAATTTAAACATTTATTAAAATAATCATAAAAGATAAGAGATAAGAGAAGATAAGTCAGGAAGAGAGAAGATAACGAACTGACCTTCTGTCCTGTTGAGGAGTAGGTGTTAACATCCTGCTGTTGGCTGGTTGCCATGACGACACTCTGCTGCTTCCTCCGGTTGGAGCACGTGTTGCACACCCACACAGATCTCTGCAACAAACACAAACATCCATCAGCAAAAGTGTATCGATTCCTGCATCTCATTATGAAAGCAATATAATCTATCTCCATGTGGAATTTATATTTTAATGTATCGAAATTTCCTTCCCATAATCTGTGTTATTATATGCTGAAAAAAAAACCGATAAAACTTTGGGCTGTGGATTAAAGGCTAATCTGTGGACATCTTTTAAGGAAGTTTTATAAAAATCAATTCTATAGAGCCTTCATGTGAAAACGTTTCCTGCCTTAAAAAAATGATAGAATTTCGTATGAAATAAAAGTAATTTAAAAAAAGAAACATAATGAGTGTGGAGGGTAAGATAGAGCCGGATTTTTACAAAATTAGAGAAAACTCTATGTGGATCCTACTACTGTGCTAGTGGACGAAAAAGCTCCTCTGGAATGTAGTTTTAGATCGCAGTTATAAAATCTATACAGAAAGCTAAATTAACAAAAAAAGTGTGATGCTGACAGGGATTTCTATCTCTCTAGCAACTAGGAAGATTATGAATCGTTGGAAAATTGTCGTAAAAATAAACTATCTTCTAAATATAATGAAGGAAACATAATCAATGTGGATGAAATGAACCAGAATTTTACAAAATTAGACAAAAAGCTATGCTCAGTCTACATCGGTGTGTTGAGGAGGAGAATGCCCTGGAATGAAGCTTTAGATCGCAGTTATGCAGAAAGCTAAATTAATAATGAATTTTCATGCTGATCGAAATTTCGAAATTCATCAGCAAAAGTACATCGATGCCTGCATCTCACAACGAAAGCAACTTACTCTATCTCGAAGTGAAATTTATATTCTAATTAGGGATTGCAATATCGGACCAAAAGTTCAATACCGGTATTCGGTATATTTTAGATCTTAATGCCGGGATACCGGTTTTAATACCGGTAATAGAAATTTTAGAAAAAGAAAAAAAACACAGGTGTTTTTTTTTGTTTTATTTGCCAGTTTTATTAGAGAATGTAAATATCACAAAAAAAAATTGTAACTTATAAATTATGTTGCTGTTTCTTATCCCACTTGGCTGGCCAAGCCCACGAGCCCATATGGACTCATGATTGAAGGGGAAGGAAGCAGCTTCTGTTGTGATGGAGCACCCTTAGGTGCCTGACTTTTGCTCCGTGACGCTCTTACAGTCATAGAAGACCGGGACCTACGGCTTAAAGTGGATTCCGAACCACTACAAACATCCATGGCACCGCCGGGATTCGAACCCGAAACCTGTGGCACCGAGCGCCAGAGCGCTAGACACTCGGCCATTCAGGTCCCAAATTTGCCAACGGCACGCAGTGTTCCCAGGTGGTCACCCACCCAAGTACTGACCGCGCCCAATGATGCTTGACTTCGGTGATCTAACGAGAACCGGTATATTCAGCATGGTACGGCCGTTGGCTACTTATAAATTATAACAGTATATAATGAATAAAGTAAAGGAGCCTCTTATTTATTTAAATCACAAAAAGTGTAAATATCACTATTCAGTCCGTGGCATTATTAAAAATTTTTGAAATGTGATCTTAAAAAACATAATGCATCATTTGTACTATCAATAAGCTTAGAACGTAATTTTGTGCAAAAATGACCAGCTGTCGAAAAGGCTCTTTCAGCATCTACGCTAGTGGCGGTACTGTTAGCAATGCGCGATATACTTTTTCCAAGTATTTACCTCTAAATCCCTCCTCTTCAAATAAATCTATTTCCGATCTGATTGTTTTGGATATAGCTGATTTCTGTGTTGTATTTTGGTTTACTGAAATTTTTTTAGTTATCGCCAATACTAATTTTTGTTCAAGAGACAATTCCTTTTCATTATCGACATTAATGTCATCAAAATCTTCGATAACTGTACCGAAATCTTCTGAATGTGGATAGGTTTGTGGAGAATAGAATAAGAATAAGAATTTGTTATAGAATAAGAATTTCACACATAAGAATTCTAAATTTCTAGTAAATACCGAAAAAACGGTATTTAAACTTGTGAATACCGGTATTACAAAATTGGGTATAAAAAAAACCGGTATACCGGCTCAAAATACCGGTATTCGGTATCCCGCTATTGCAATCCCTAATTCTAATATATCAAAAATTCCCTTCACCATAATCCTTACGTTGACCGAAAAAAAAAACCCTCAAAATTTTAGGTTGTGATTAAAGGCTAATTTATGAACACATTTTTAGGAAGTTGTATAAAAAATAAATTCTATACAACCAATACCTGAAAATGTTTCCAGCTTAAAAGCATTTGATAAAATTTCGCATGAAATAAAAGTATCTTAAAAAAAAAAAAACATAATCAGTGTGGAGCGTGGAATAGAACAGGAATTTTTACAAAATTAGACAAAATGCTATGTTGATCCTACTACTGTGATAGAGGATGAAAAAGTTCTGGAATGTAGTTTTAGATCGCCGTTATAAACGCTATGCAGAAAGTTAAATTAATAATGAATTGTGATGCATGCTGAGCGAGATTTCGATCTCTCACGCAAGTATGAAGATTATGAATCGTTGGAAAATTGTCTTAAAAAAAGAAGTAAACCATCTTTTGAAGATAAAGAAGAAAATTTAATCAGTGGGGAGGACAGATTGAAGCAGGATGTTTACAAAATTAGATAAAACGCTATGCGGATCCTACATCTAGGGCTTGATGAACTAGATCCTACATCAGTGTGTTCTAGAAGATGAAAAAGCCCTGCAATGAAGCTTTTGATGGCAGTTATAATTCTATGCAGAAAGCTAAATGAATAATGAATTTCCATGTTGATCGAGATTTCTATCTCTCTCCACAAAGAGTAATAGGAATTTCATTTCTATCTGAAATAGCAATAGGAATTTCTTCTCTATCTATCGCAAATAATTATATAACAAAAAGTTTTGGCATTGCCATTATAATGATGAAATTTATCACCAAATTTGCAATGCCCAATGCTTTTTTATGCGCATGCGCAGTAATAATTTATTACGCCTATACGACATTCAAATGCTTATCAATTCATGTCAATTGATGTCAGTTGCCGCTAATATCCATTCCTTCTCTCATCGTCATTCGCTTTATGCTACTTCTGGCTTACAAAAAAGGAACGCAAGGCCCACCGTTATTAAAAAATGAAAACAATAAGAAATTTTGAATTTGATAATCTTAAGTTCAACTTTCGAAATTCTCGTACAGTTCGTTGGAATAATATTTAATAAATTATTTTAGCTCATTTGTATCAAGAATAAGTTTATTTGACGGTTTGCATTTTTTGTATAGCGGGTAGTTTTAGTGGAACACAACCCTTGAAAATTAATTTATTTTCAAAAATAACTTCAACAAATTGCACTCAAAATACCGCATGTCCAAAATAATCTTTGCATACTTAAATTCTCGAATTTCTCAGAAACGGGGAACTATAATTTTATGAGTTTGTCTAGAATGATACATAACATTATGATACATGCACTGCATATGATATATAATTGTATTTTCATGAAAAAATAAAAATGGTAATAAAATGTGACAAAGAGAATTAAAAAAAAAAAGTAATAACTCAAAAAAAAAAAAAAAAAAAAAAAAAAAATGAAGCCCTAAGAATTTAATATGGAATGTGATCTTTCCTGACTTGTACACACATATCATAATGAGTTTTCATGCTGGCAATAATGTTGTTAATCACAGTTTGGGGAATGAAGCTTCACTCTGCCAGCAATGCCATTTTCAGGGCATTTACATTTCTAGAAGGAGGATGTCTACGCGTAATTGCTTTTCCAAGGTAATCCCATAAATTCTCTAACAAATTGAGATCAAAAGATTTTGTTGATCACCGTATTCGCCGAATGTCTTCACTCTCAAGGAATTCGTCAACAAGGTTTGCTCGATGTGAACGAGCATTATTGTTCATAAATAAAAAGTCAGATTCATATGCATCTCTGAAAAGTCTTACATAAAGCTTCAAGACTTCATCCCAAAAAGCTGTTGAAAGATCTAGGGGCTTCCGTCCATTGATCATTATTTCTCCCCATAGTATCACACGTCCATTGCCCAAACTGTCACTTTATATAATGTTCGAGGAATAATTTCGTGTTAATCCTGACTTCCTCCAAATGTAAAAACATCACCTGTAAAATTAAACCTCGACTCAACAGTAAAGAGAACTGGGAATCAACGGTGTCCACTCCAGTTCTTCTGTTCTTTACACCAATTAAAGCTATCCCTGTTTTGTTGTGAAGACAATGAAATACAAGCATCTTGGATTTCTGGCATAAAGACCTTTTTCATTAAGCCTTCTGCATGCCAATTGTTTAGATACAGCAGTTCCTTTAGTGATTCTGGTGGCAGTCCGGAATTTAATTGGCGAGCAATGAAATTCCTGTTACAATGAGCAGTTACTGCCAGAATCAGTTGCCATTTGTTTACGACCTTGTACAGGCCTTCTTATAATAGTTCGATGGAACTATTATAAGAAGGCCTGTACAAGGTTTTTTAAATTGTTTCTATAACGTAGAGACAGTCTGTCTTGAAACATTCAGACATCTGACTGTTTCCGTGATTGGCTGTCTTGCTTCTAAACAGCGAGTTACAGCTTCCCAGATTTTGCCAAACTATACTTCTTACTCATAACAAATTGATTTGGATCCTTACACACTGAAATCAACACTATGTTGCAGGAATTCACTTTCAGCAAAGATCTTGATTCAAAGTAGGGTGACGCAAGCCTAGATTTGCATATTAGAAACAGTTTGGTTACTTTTGATTGGATAACGCTAATTAGGATTGTTTTTCACACATGCCTTGAAAACATGGATCACATTGATTGGATATTTCATTTAATATCATTATTTTTGGATATGTAAAGGTAATTTTTGACATGAGTGTAATTGTAACAACATCTAGTACATACAATAAGTATTATAAAAAATCCATCTATAAGCATCTTTTTTGCTTGTTAAGTAATAAAAAAAAATAAGAGAGATGGATGTCTAAGAAAGTTTGACCAACTTTGATTTATTTTTTAAAAAAGAAGCGAAAAAATTAAATTATAAATTTTATGATACAATTTGTATTTCAAGGTCAAGATGGAATTTGAAATGAAAGCTACCACTCTAAAAATGTTCGCAGTAAAAGATAAATGAAAAACTAATCTCTTGTAAAGTATTTTTTCACATAGTGTTATTGCAGTAATATTTTTTAAGCTGATAAGAGCTATTATTTCATAATGTTAAAATTTAAGTGGATTAAAAGTTAACAGCGTTGAAAACAAAATACAAAATGCAATTTAAAATAGTAAAACATAAATTCACTTCTAAAAATAATCGACCCTTTATGCTTTTAAAAGTAATTCTCGTGTTTATTGGATTAGAATTTCCTTTTAGAAACTTGAACTTTAACAACAATCTCAGACGATGGTCTTACCATAATGTACACAGTGGGTAACAAAAATATGTGGAGTTTTTTTCAATTTTTTATAATTTTTAATCAAATAAATGTAATAAAAACAAAACAAATATTTTTAATCAAATCTTAAGTTGATGCACTTGATTTTCAATCAAAAGATATATACAAATATTAGTAAAAAAATTAAAAAAACACTTGTTAGTAAATAGTTTAAAAGCAATTAAAAATAAATAAATTTATTCATCCTGATGTTTCATTCTGATTTTGCCTCCGATATTTTTTTAACCAAAATGCTGTGACGAAATTAAAATCCGAAGCTCGTTTGATTCCTGGGTGTATGGATTTATTCAGTTTAAGCAAACCATAATTCACTTAAAAAAAATTTATTAAAATTATTATTATTAAAACACAAATTCCTTTTTATCCATTTTTTCAAACTAACAAAAGTTGCTTCGCTAAAAGTGTTATAACTCACATACTAATAGTGCAACAGCTGTCAAATTTATAAACGTGTCTTTTGAAGGTTAGGGCTAATTAAAAATCCCATGGACTTAATACTAGTAGCGCCATCTATGTGTCAGCCTACGAACATGTCAGTCCAACTGTTATATTAAATTTAAAAAAACCTTTTTTCTGGGTTTTGAAATGTTTTTAGCTCCAACAACTCTCCCACCATAATCGCCTTTTATAGTTCTTTCTATGGGGGGCGCAGAAGATCTACTTCCCCGTGGTGCCCCTGGTAACACTTTTTAGTGGCTAAAAGATATGCAATTTGGCATTATTGTTAGATTAATGAATTTTGTTTCAGCATGTTTTGTTGTATTATTTTGTTGTTGTTGTATGTTTTTTTATTGTTCTTTTTTGCTGTAATTGTTCATAATCTGCCATTGGAAATAAAAAAAAATAATAATAATAAAAAGTTATTTCTAAGACTCCAGAATAATCTGGGTCTTCCGTGATACTTTTTTCTTCAAAAACTGTTGCAGTTATCATGTGCTTTTTGAGTATCTTCAAGTAACCTGGAGAAAAACCTATGGGATAACATTTTCAATCTAACCTGCCCCCAAGATAGATACATATTAAATTAAATAAACCTTTTTTCTGGGTTTTGAAATGCTTTTAGTTCCATTAACTTGCCCACCTTAATTGCCTTTTTATAGTTCTAAAATCATAGAAAGAACTATAAAAAGGCAATTATGGTCGGCAAGTAAGAACAACCTACAGTAACCTAGCTTCAAATTTTTGACGGAGATACTGTTACCGGAAATTGCTTTTGTCAGCAAGTGATACTGCTCCCATGTGTGTACGAGATGCCATTGTGGCAGTCTTCCTTTTTATGGACAATAATATCAGTATACATACTACATATGCTGTCAAAGGGCTTCTACAGAATGAAGATACCATTAGAATGGATTGATCAGCCTAATTCCCCGATTTAAATTCCATAGAACATGTGTGGAATATTTCGGGGAAGCATCTTTCTGACAGAGAACAAACTAACAATCGAAACAAAAGCTCATTGAGAGCTGGGCATACTTACCTCAGCAACTGTTGAATAATCTGGGGTAATTATGAAGAGAAAAGACGATTATATCCTCCAGAGAACAAACGAACGACCAAACCAGAGCGAAAAACAACAACTCATTGAGCGATGGGCACGCTTGCCCCAGCAAATGTTGGATAATATGGTGACAAGTATGCAGAGAAGAGACGATTATATCATGCAACTGTCGGATAATATGATTTTTAAAAGAGACGATTATATCCACCAGAGAACAAACGAATATCCGAATAAGAGGCTCAATCAGTGATGGGCAAGCTTTCCTCAACAACTGTTGAAGAATCTGGGAGGTAAGTGTGGAGAGAACTGACGATTGTATCCACCACAGAACAAACGAACAATAGAAACAGAAGCCCATTGAGCGATGGGAACGCTTACTTCAGCAACTGTTAGATAATCTGGTGGTAAGTACGGAGAGAAGAGACGATTATATCTGCCAGAGAACAAATGAATAAATGAATCGAAACAAGGCTCAGTCAATGAAGAGCAAGCTTACCTCAGAAACTTTTGGATAATCTTATTGTAAGTATAGAGAGATGGTGCAAATTAACCACTACAGTTGAAGTAAGTCATATCCTTAACCAGTAGACTTTTGTAATTATCCATCTTGGACATATAAGGATTTGTACCAACGCTCTCTTTAGATAAGTTTTTTTTCCCATTTAATTACATACTATATGCATTCTATTTATTTTTTAATTAGTTCAGCCCTTTAAATTTACCATTCATTTTATTGTTTTCCCATTGACTTGGTTGCTACTTACTTCTATAAGCCTTTTGTCTTACTTTGTACATTAGGATTTCTTGCGAAGTTCAATATAAAAAGAAGATTCTTAAAAACCTATACAGCAAAAAGAAGTTTATCGATAATTAATAAATTCCTAAACTCCGTTAAGTAAACATAATACTTTCATCTCAGAAATTATGAATTTTCCTCTACTAAAATAAATGTTGTTGCGGAGAAATGCTCATAAGCAAATTCTTTCTTAAGAGACTCTTTATTAAGAAATCATTTTTTCTTTCCTTTCGGCGGCCTTGCGGTCTGAATAATCGCGAAAGAAGAGAGCTGTTGAGATAATAATTGTCTCTCCAAATTCCTTAATTCGAAGCTGTAAAAAAGTTCTGCTCTCTTTTGTTTTTCCCGGACGCAATGAGTGATGGAAGCTGTGTCCTCTTTAAAGGAGATCGATCGTTCATCGGGCGATAAGGGAAGGAAAGGCTTCACGCGCGCGCATGCGTCCGGGCAACCGGGAAACTTTTAAGCACAGTTCTTTATTCCTCCTATCTGTGTAGCATGCCTGTAGAAGATAGGTGCTCTCATATAAAATTGCATGATTTCTCAAAAGTACGTTAATTTGACTGTAGGTCTCAGTAATGCAGAGCATTTAATGTGAAGTCCATCAAAATTTGGGTTGCAAAGAGTGAACCAATTCTTTGATCTAGGACAGTGGTCTCCAAACTACGGTCCGCGGGCCAAATCCGGCCCGCTACAGCGAATAGCTTATTGTTGCTGTAATAAGTTGGATAAAAAAACACAGAATAATAATAACTCGGCTTTATTGATTTGTTAAGTAAAGCTTAATGACAAGCATAATAAGCAGAAAATTTAACTTAAGCATAACAAATAATTGAAATGAATCCCACTAACATTATAAATTAGTGAACATCCTGCGGTTACCCTCCGTAGTTATACTTATCTATTTCCGCTTTTAACCCCTAGATGTCATCAAGTGTCATGGTCGTATCGTTACACATTATAGTAATTGTAGTAATTGAACCAGCGAATTTAGTAAGCGTATGCTCGCTCAGAGCGCGTACTCGGCGACTAGTCTAGAAATTATAGGTAATGTCAGAAAAATTTAAACAGTTTTGGTCCTTGGTACTTACTGGAGTAAACAGTATGGCCCTAAGGCTGGAAAGTTTGGAGACCCCTGATCTAGGAGGTCGTTGACTATTAGACTGCTTTCGTTAAATTAGGTTATAAAGCAAGAAAAAAAGTAATATTTTTCAACAAAAATGCCAAATGGTTAAAATTTCATTAGATTCTGAAAAATATTATAACTATGTCTGATATTGTATTGCAGTGTAGCAATGTCTCAGGAATTCGGCGGTGTTTCAGAAATTCGATTGAAAGTTTTGAATGCATTAAAACTGTAGCGATAACTGTGTCTCGACTACTGGTAACTATAGAAGCAATAGCGTTTATTTAGTCAATTCAACAAAGTTGAATTATGAAGGTTTGAATTCAACAAAGTTGAATTGTGAAATGTGAAAGAAATTTGCAAACCCCTAGATGTCTTGGGTAACGCTAAATCCGCTTCATATCTGCTACTCTAATGTCGATTGATCGCAGGAAAAAATGACCGGCATTTAAAAAAAATTTTACGTAATTTTATTCTTTATTCCGTGTTTCAGCCTTTCTGTTCCTATAATTTTAACTTTTTTTTTTTTTGCAAATTTTCATACTCCTTTATTTAGTACATTTCTAACATGTAATATAAATTTGCACGCGCATATTATTGCAAATTATTAATGCATGTTATTTTTATGGGGCAGCGACACAATTATTCTCTCAAATTTCAGATATTTACTATGGATGGATAACCATCTAATAATCTAAAAGCTAAATTCCTATCTCTTCTGAAAATGTGCAGTATATGAAGATATTTTACTTGATGAATAGTAATAAAGAAATAAATTTAGGTCTGGGAAGATAGACAAAAAAATAGGTAGCCTTTTATAGATATTCATTTAAGCAGTACTTCATATTTTTAAACCTCCAAAATCACGCTTTAAATTTGAAGGGTAGTTTCCTGTCCAATACTATTTGATATATTCTTGAAAGATTGTTTTTATTCTATGAAAATACTCTAATTAGACAAAAAAAAAGAAACAAATTTTTTCTTAGAAATGGGTTTGTATAAAAGTAACAAGACATTATTTTCCACTCAACGTTAATGCATTTTATGAAATATTTTTTTATAAATCTTATACAGATTTCGACAAAAATTTTTTTTTTTAACTTAAAAATTAGATGCCAGTTAACCAACAGGAACTTTTCCATTAAATACATAATAATTCAACCACTTTCAACTATCCATGTAAAATAATATCGAGATTTTAATTCGTTATCTTGTTGGGCACATGAAATAAATGTGGAACACTTGTAAGGAATGGAATCAATGGGTAATCACAAGGAAAATGCATGACCTCATAAGTTGTCGGTTCATCAATTAGCCCTTGTGCGTTATAAGATAGTTTGCAATGTATTACATAATAACATGGCCGCTGGTAATATAATTCAGAATATTTTGTCCACTGGTGTGAACATTACGAAAAGTTACCTAGATTTTAATTTGTTAATGCCCTTAAGTGCGCTAGGCAAAAGACACCTGTAAGTGATGTTGTTGTTGTTGTTGCTTATCCCCTTGATTTAGAATCCTAAACCAAGTCCAGTAGATCATGCTGCATCAATAAATCGTAAACTGTCCTCCCCTCATTCAACAGTTGCCTCACAGAGGCACCAATACAATCGATGAGATGAGAGGCAGACGCGATGGCCGAACAATGACAAAGGGTACATGTCTTCTCGTCTCCATTGAAGGTCAAACTCTTAGTGTGGCCAGTCCTTAGTCTAGCTAAGCCGTTTGAGCAGAACTAGGACATAATTAATAGAATAATAAATAAGTAATAAAATTAGTATGAAGTAAAAGGGCAATGCCCTGTGCCTATTTCATCTATTATTCATTGTTCTTATCAAATAGTTAAACAAACACATTATACCTTGCCTAGGTGTGTATGAAGTTATAAAAGATTATCTATATTTTATTCGTTGGCTTTGCATGCACTAAATGGAAGCATGTAATGGAATCACTGGCAAAGTATGAATGCAGGACCTTTTGGAATGATGGCTATTCCATTACTTCTGTTGCGTTAGCAGATTGCGTTGAAGCTAATGCATAATAAATCGGCCACTTGGTGCATACGCAGTTAACAATGCAAAAAGATATCGAGATTTTAATTCACTAGCTTTTTGTGTAAATGGTCTAGATCAGGGTTCTCCAAACTACGGCCCCCGGGCCAAATCCGGCCCTCCAGGTCATCCATCCGGCCCGCGACAGCGAATAGCTTATCGTTGCTGTATTAAGTTGGATAAAAAACCACAGAATGATAATAACTCGGTTTTATTTACTTGCTAGGTAAAGTTTAATGACAAGCATAATACACAGAAACTTTAACTTAAGCATAACAATTAACAAATAATTGAAATGAATCCCACTAACATTATAAAGTAGTGAACATCCCGCGGTTACCCTCGGTAGTAATGTCGGGGTAAAGAGTATCGCATATGTATGCATATGGATGTTTGGAATGCATATATCCTGAATCAAACATAGGATTTTTATCCTGAAAATCCCTCAGAAACGGAATAGCTAAATTAACGCGAATGAAACCGTTGGATATCCACTTGTAAAAAAATACTAATGAGATTTATGTAATTGTGATTTTTCACTGACAATAGTTTGTAGTTGTGAATGAATTTTACTTGTACCAATTATTAAAAGCGATTGTAGTAATTGAACCAGCGAATTTAGCAAGTGTATGCTCGCTCTACTTACTGGAGTAAACACTATGGCCCTAAGTCAGGAAAGTTTGGAGACCACTGGTCTAGATATAAATTATAGAATCACTTGATAAGTTATGTAATAATGCTTTTTATCATTGGTTGGTTCATCTATTACTCTTTTTGTGTTGTCAGATAACTTCAAGGCTAATGCATAATAATTTGACTGTTCAAGTGTATACATGAGAAAAACTGTGCATTATATATACGAATATAGGAAGATTTTATTAGCATCTTATTAGAGCTTCTCATTTTATAATTGGTAATCGTGCAGTTTTAAAAGTTACGAGAAATACAATGTGATGAAATTTATAATGTATAAATTATACTGGTAATATCAACTACATTTAGCAAATAAAATCTTTCCTTGTCTGTATTCTGTTTAGATAAATATTACTAACTCTATATCATAATAATCCAGTAGTAAGTGGATATTTAAATGAGAATCATTGGCGAATGAAGCTGTAAATTATGTTTTAGCACAAAATGGCGAAGCCTTCAATCAAAATCAATGTTTCATGACATCTACCATTTATCATGACCCATCTTTCATTTTTTAAGTTAACCTAATTATTGCGAATTATAACTATTTCTCTAATTTAATCCTCTGATTGAAATCAATTGTTTTATTTCAATCGAAATATCAAAGCATGGTAAAAATGAAAAGCAAAGCATCCAAGTTTGCAAGCAAAGAACGAGTTGCTGTTGCCCAAGTTTTGATGCATCAAAAAAAAAAAGTTACAGAAAAGGGCAATTGTGTTAGCTGCAAAACGATTTCAGAGCAACAGAATGATTTCATCAAGAATTCGGAAACGTGCTTCCGTAAATGATTGTCAAGAGGAATCTTATGCTAATGTTGATTCTTTGAAAAAAGCAAAACTGCAAATGCAAAGATTATGGAAAACAACTTGGATATATTCCGCTTAGCAGAAGATGCCCTGTGAGAGCAGAGGCTTGCGTCATTGAAATTTCTAAATCTACATTATTCCGAATTTTGAAAGAAGTAAAATCCATAAAACGAGTTTCAACCATCCTCAAGCCATTTCTAACAGAAAGGAATAAGGTAGATCGTGTAGAATTTCGTCTCTCAAAAGTACTTCATAACGGAAAATTTATGAAAAGACTATGGTTTATTCTTTTCCCATTGATGAAAACTATCTGAACACTCAAAATAAAAATTAGTAGTAATGTTTTTAATATACTGCTTAGTTTAATCTATGTTTTTTGATAATAAATGTTACTTTTCTATATTTTTTTCTGTTTCTATTATTATGGGACGAATTAAATTCATCAACTGCTACAACTATTATGAGTTCAATGGATCCCGTCTCACATTGGACTGTATGGCAATGAAATTGCTGATCTTTTGGCCAGGGAAGGCCAATATGATTTACTCTGATGATCAGCTCTGATGCACCAATATCAAATGACTCTTTGACCTTCTCTGAGATCTGCTAAAAGAAGATAACAACTTCAAACCACTACTCCGAAAACTACTCCGATTCACCTCTGGTTTAATAGGCGGTCTCCGGGTGGTGCCCTTACCATCAAAGCAGATAAAATCGCCCAGATTACCAATAGTAGGTTTGCAAGTGGACTCAGTAAATACCTCTGTTTTGATAAGAGGCAAAAAAACCTTTCAGACGTGTACTAACTGTAACTCAGAGCAGGCCTCTACCGAACACCTGTTGAAATGCGCGGGTCCTGACAGGGATGACGTAAGCATTATCCCTCCCCATGGTTAAGATTTTTTGAAAATTCTTGGACTTACGGACTTGATCTAGACGCAGGCTAGGTCATGTGTAATAAGACAACAAATTTTATGGAGCAAAAATTATGTTAATAATAGTTCAAAAATTTGTTCCGTCATGTTTGATGAGAAGCTATAAAAACGAAACTGTAAAAATGAGAAAGATTTCCATAAAAGAAGTCAGAGAAACAATAGATGAGAGCAGAACTCACCCTTCCTTCTCCCGGGACGAAAGTGCCGCATTTCTGACAGAAGTTCTTCCCGCAGTCTCCGCACATCTTGTTGGTCTCCACCGCCAAGTCCACCATCTGGCAGAGGGGGCACAGTATCTGGGGGGCGGCGTCATCCTTCGCCCTGTAAACACAACATC
This sequence comes from Caerostris darwini, assembly GCA_021605075.1. NCBI lineage: Eukaryota > Metazoa > Arthropoda > Arachnida > Araneae > Araneidae > Caerostris > Caerostris darwini. The sequence goes on along the minus strand of BPLQ01014457.1, from coordinate 131,743 downwards.
ATCAGAATCTCATTGAAATATCATACTGTAAAAAGGATTTTATGGCTACTCTGTTTTATGTTAAAATGGAATGTAAACAAAAGTTATATATAGATTTGTAGGGTTGTTATTGTGGCTAATCCTTAGTGTTTGGAAGCGCGGGATGGACAATCCATGAGTAGTCTACTCATGGATGGAAGAAAAAGGGACAGCTTCTGTTGTGATGGAGCACCCGTAGGCAGAAGTCAGACCAAGTCTCTGAAGAAGGATGGCACTGCCTTAGGGGGAACTGCCTTTATTTGCTTATCGTAGGGGAAAAACCCCGGTAAACTCCCACCACATAGTCCGACTCACGATGCAAGATGCTGAACATTACAAACACCATTGAGTCTCCTCGTATTGGAAACGGATGCCGGCAGCGGATTGAACCTTAGCCATAATCTTTATCGGCGACGCACGTTACCAGTAAGCCAGAAGTGGGGCACTATTTTGAAAAATAACAATTATTTTCAAACTGTTTAATATTTTTTATAATTCAAATCTCTTATGTTTTATGAAATTTATTTATGTGTGTGTGATTAATACTCAGTGTCCTGCAGTGCGGAACGGACATTCCATGAGTAGACTACTCATGGATGAAGGGAAAGAGGGTAGATTCTGTTGTCATGGAACATCCGCAGGCAGAAGTCAGACTTGGCTCCATGTCGCTGAAGAATAAGTGCAGTGCCTTCCAGGAGATTTTTTTAGGGGAACCTATTTTGCATTTGCATATCGTATGGAAAACTCGGAAAACTCCTATCAGACAGACCAACTAACGAGGCAAGATGCTGAACATCCCAAACGCCATCGAATCTCCTCATTTTTAAATAGTGTCTACAACAATGCCATCAGAGAATTAAACCTCGGCCCTATGCTAACCAGTGGTCACGTTATCACTGACCCCAGAGTCGGGCAGATTTATATGGTGCTGGGAGATAATTCAATTTGTATTAATTTGCAATGACTTGTAATTTCTATGTATTTCATTTTTATAACCCTATTCGATAATTGCTATTTTAGCATAACATTTAAACAATTTAAGCATAAATGAAAAAAAGGAAAAAGCTAGTTTCAGTAGATGTTAAGAATTTTTTTTAAAGAGCGACTTTCATCTGCTACCCAGACTTTGCTCCTAGCATTAATTTTTTAAGGTAGGCAGTTTTTATTATTTATTTTTTATTTATTCAGATAATTTTACCTTATTCAGAAGTACTATAAAGATGTGTGCCTTAGTTATTACAATAAATAAACTGATTTACCAGGGGTAGTAAAATAGTCCCATTTTATTAGGCTATGGGGCAATTATGGCAAAAAAAACCCCAGAATATTATGGTAAATCTCAACTTCTTTTCGTAAGACTATAAAAATTACAGAAAGTTGTGGAATCTTAGGAAAGACGGGTCCAGGATTTTTAAGTTAAGCATGTGAATGTCTTATTATATCTCTTTTCTAATTTGCTTGTACAGAATAAAAATAATTAATAGTCTCTCCTATCTGTATCAACTACATGAGATATTTATTTATAACTTCTTATAAATGGAGATAGAAAACAGCTATGTTATGAGTTAATAAAAATGTGAATACAACAGAAACTTTGCCATAATACCCCCGGTTTGGTTTGTCGCTCTACCAAACTTGAGATTTGTTTTGTGCACACGAGCTAAACAGACCGGGACCTACAGTTTAAAGGGGATTCCGAACCCCAAGGAAACATCCACGCCAACACCAGGATTCGAACCGGAAGCCTGTGGTACTGAGATCGCTAGCCATTTGGCCATCAGGCTGCTTAATCCCCCCGGAGTTGGGACAGTTCTGGTAGTTGAGAGATCAAACATAAAATTCTGAAATTGCCCGTACGAGAATCAGATTTTTCTTCTTAATTCATGCGAATAATAGAGAAATAAAGCAGAATTACTAAGGCATTTGTTAAAATTTTAAAATATGTATTATTTTGGTACATAGGCAATTAAAATTAAGATTACGTATAGCATACCACAATTCCCGCAGGTTATCCTAAATGTGTAAAATATTTGCAATACTTCTTTGATGATTTATTATTTATTAAATATATGCATTACTGAAAATTATTATAGCTTTAATTTTTAAAAGCTATCCAAATGATTGTTAGACAAAGAAGAAAAAGGAAATAATCCCTAAGTTGTAGATATTAGCAACAAATTTGGGAGTCTCGAATTTACTAAAAACTACATAATAAAGATTAATTTACCATGTGTAAAGCTATTAATTTAGCAGGAGAAGAATTAGAAATTCATGATCTAAATTTGCTTAGCGAATCGTATGAAGATCACTTTAAATCTGTTCAAATACATAACCGAGGTAGTTAAGTCTCTGTTTTTGTGCTGGCATCGTGTTTCGTGCTTCATTATCGTTTAATCAGCATTTCTTTTGTGCACTGACTCATAAAAACCTTCGATTATACGTCTCTGTGGTGAGTCAATGTTGTTTGTTAGGACTGTGGGCGGTGTTTTTATAATGCTTTGAAGGGGGACGTCGACAGATATCGAATAAAACATGAAATTATGCCAACTTTTTTTCCAATCCTCAATGCATGCTAAAAGTCTTCTACTCTTCCTTGAATATAGCAGTTCTCGAAACTTATATCATCAAGGTCAATTGCAGCTATTGTTGATTCTCTCCTTCCGACAATTCTCACTTTAAATCTGTTTTGGATTCTACCAATGACAACTTCAGCTCTTCTCCAAGATTTTTCATGATCTCCTTCCAAACGGAATATCTCAGTACAGGCAGTTTGGTGCCCGGAATCAAAATACACGTAAATAAATTCAGTTTTGTACAAAGCATAGAAATAATACCAGAAGAATATGCGGCATGTCGCGGATGATTGTATGAGAGCTGGACTGGTTAGATGGGCTTCCCCAGATGCGAGAAAGCGTTGCAGGTAATTCAATTTCATGTAATAGCCTTCACATGGTGTTCCTTTTGTATGATCAGTACTTGGGTCAGCAGTACCATTAGCAAGAGTTTGGTTCCAAGCGGCTGCATTGTTCGTAGTACTAGATACCCAGTTACATGGATTTTATTCTTCAGTTTCGAAGTTGCAGTTGGTGCCACAACATCATCGCTACCATCTGCACAATCATTGTAAAAGTCACATCTATAGTCATCTGAAATGTGATTATCTCCGTCCTTACATGTAAAGTCAGGTTTTCCGTCTTTTATTGGTGTGCAGGTTCCTTCATATACCGTTAAGTCATTAAGCCATCACCCAAACCTTTTGTAAAGACATCTCTTTTCACTCAATGAAACTGATGTTCCGAGACTTTTTTCAGAACACTCTATCTGAAAATCTACTTGAAGGCAACTCATTTAAAACCTGGTTTAACTTTATTTTAAACATCCCTGATCAGCCCAGGTTTAAAGCTGTTGCCCTTTTCAGACTCCTGACGGGCCATGATTGTATGGACAATCATCTTTTTCGAATGAAAATATTTGCAAGCCCAAAAGGCATGGATTCATCTCACATTCCTGTCTGCCCTGCACTTGTTTCCTCTGCTGTGTAGGGTCGTTACTGGGAGGCTAGGGCCCTTATGGGCTAAACATGTCACTATGTGATTTCTTTCGATTCTCGTTGTTGTTGTTTTCATGTCTCTTGTGTTCTTTTTTCTCTTATTACATATTGTAGCCTGCCATTGGAAATAAAAAAAAATTGAATATTACTTATTAATTGAATATTACTTCTAATAAATATTACTGTAATAATTCTTCTTATTTTATTAAACTTAAAAATTTCTTTAATGCTTCATATTTTCACATTTTAATAGCATTGATTTAATTTTACTTTACAGCACTTATGGTAACTTATTGTTTTTTTTTTGTCTTGTTCTTACCAATCCTGCATTTCTGTTTCTGTAAGCCACTCAGCTTTGAATCACTAAACACATCATATATAAACTTGTCTAACTGTTGTGTTCATGGGCCTGGTGGCCAATTGCCTAGCGCTCTGGCTACTAGTACCACAGGTTTCGGATTCGAGTCCCGGCGGTGGCATGGATGTTTGTAGTGGTTCGGAATCCACTTTAAACCGCAGGTACCTGTCTAATAGGATCGCAGAACGCTGGGGGGATAGTGTGACTCTCGTCCGTAGCCTATCTTCAAGCTACACGCACCCCGTGGGTAATGATAAATGAGTAATAGCGGTGCAGCCCTTGTTTAAGGCGGAGCTACAATTGTCTAAGTATTTGTCAGATGTATTAAAAAATAGTGTGTTCATACATCTTCATTTAAAATGTGGTCACACAGTAGACTTAGTGTAAAATTTTCTGTACAATTTAAGACGACAGGAAACAGAGACAGCTGAATGGGCCTGAATGGCCGAGTGGCTAGCGCTCTGGTGCTCGGTACCGCAGTTTTCGGGTTCGAGTCCCGGCGGTGGCATGGATGTTTGTAGTGGTTCTGAATCCCCTTCACACTGTAGGTTCCGGTCTGTTAAGCCCTCGTGAGATAGAAGATGACCGCAGAGCGACAAACCAAACAGTTGAAAAGAAATCTGAAGTATGTTGCAATTAAGGTTAGACTCGATGCGACTGAATGGCCGAGTGGCTAGCGCTCTGGTGCTGGGTACCACAGGTTTCGGGTTCGAGTCCCGGCGGTGCCATGGATGTGTGTAGTGGTTCGGAATCCACTTTAAACCGTAGGTCCCGGTCCTAATAGGATCGTAGAGCGTTGCAGGGGAATTGTTACTTCGCGTCCGTGGCTTATCTTCTAGTGACACGCGCCCCCTGGGTAATGCAAAGTGAGTAACGTCTGTGCAGCGTTTGCCTTAAGGCATCCAAGACAAGTGTCTAAGTGCTTACCAGCTGCATTAGAAAAAGAAAAAAAGGTTCTACTAGATCAGTATTTGTAAAGATAAAAGGATTTAATTTGTAGAAAAGATGAGAGGTACTTTGGTGGAAGCTTAGTCAAACTATTTTGTTTTAGTAAAACTATGGCATAGCCTATATATATATGTATATTTTTCACATTATAATAATTATAACGTAATATCTACTTCCTCAGAAAAATTCATATTCTAGAAATTTCTACAATTTTCAAATTCTTTTTTTTTTTTTCTATTTACAATTTATAAAAAAATGCGAGCATTGTTTTCATTTTGTTTGTGTTTCTTTGGACTTGTTAATAAACAACTACATGGTTGATTTCTTTTTTATTTGAGAATGATTTGAATATATTGTTCTTAATGTGCCATAAAGTAATGCTAATGAATGAAATTTTGACTTGCGCTTCGATTTTTCCATGAGACTTTATTAAACCCATTCTTAAATTGAGGGAATACATAAATACAGCGAAGAGAAAAAGTATAATCAATTATTTTTCACAGTATGGTAGTATAATTAAAAATAAAATTTCATAATTAATATTGCGATGCTTTGAACTAAATTGGTAGCTAAAAAAATGCTGAGATGTTATTGAAACTTTACATTGAGGATGTACAGATTTCAGCTCTCCAGTTTTCTTAGTGGCAATCTGTCTCGTTATAAATTTATTTTACACACACACAAAACCGTAATTAGTAATTTTTTTAAAAAAGATTTTCATATTTTGTTAAAAGATTCAAACAGGAGACATGCTCAGTCATTGCTTTTTATTTTATTGCATACTGTAACCGTGCTTCCTCCTACAGATAGGCAAGAGCTCTCCCTCTGGAATTCAGGAGAAATGGTCAGTTGGCCTCGAGACTGTCGCCTGAGAGCAGATACAGCGCAACCTGCTCTCCCTCTAAGAAACGTTTAGTTTATAGTCTCTCATCCCGAAAGGATAGCACATCTCGGCTCATTAGTTGGCCTACAGACTCTCAACCGAAGAGGAGGTATATTTCGTGGAGGTTCATCCCGTGCATATCTGAGTTTCGCGTTTTATGAGTGGTTAAGGGGATAAGTGGAGTCCTTCCATGAATCTATAATTATCTGTTTTTAAATGAGTTAAATGTTGCATGTTTCTAATTGTACATGCGCTGTGTTTGAGCGTTTGTAAACAAAGTTGTGAGTTCTCCAAGCTGTGCATCGAGTATCTCAACCCAACCACATCCAGTTACAACCTGTGCATCGAGTATCTCAACCCAACCTCATCCAGTTACAACCTGCACACTATAATACTAGAAGATAAACAGATATTTTATTCTAGACTGGATGCAGAATCCTTACGGACATAATATTTTTATCTGTACGATATTTATTGTTCAGAAAACATATTCCCTTTTAAAATGGCCCTCCACAAAATAGATGAGGTTGTTGCTCAATAATACATTAAAATCCACAAGCCAATTTGGATCAACATTTATTTGTGAACGAAGATCTTTAGGCAGAGATATCAAAATAATAATAATAAATAAATAAATAAATAGAAACCATTTGACAACGTAAATAACATAATACTACATAAATGAACATAAATAAAAATTTACTAAATTAATGTAATATCCCGGATATTATCCTTTATTAGCTTTATTATTACAATACATTTTTTCTTATGTACAAGAAAGGAAAGATATATGTTTCGATGTTTTTTTTTTTTTTTTTTTTGCGTGACCAAGTTTCAGTGAGTATAAACAGACCGCAGTCATCGTGGTATCTCTGATTTACGTTATTATTATTATTTTTTAATCTTTATATATATAATTCTTCTGTACATGTGCTTGTCACTGAACTCCTAAACGGCTGTACTGATTTTGAAGAAATTTTGTGTGTGTTTGAGTGGATCCTTTAAGAGTTTAGATTCTCAATTGGACCCGGTAGGTGGCGTTGCAATCGATATATTTCTTCTGTACGTGTGTTTGTCACTGAACTCCTAAATGGCTGGTCTGACTTTGATGAAATATTTTGAGTGTGTTTGGGTGAGTCCCTGGGTGGTTTAGATTTGCAATTGGGTCCAGTAGGTGGCACAGCAATCGATATAATTCTTTTGTACGTGTATTTGTCACTGAACTTCTGAACAGCTGGACCGATTTAGATGAAATATTTTGTATGTGTTTGAGTGGGTCTCCGGCTGGTTAGATTTACAATTGGACCCGTAGGTGGCGCTGTAATTGATATATCTTTATATATATAATCTTTCTGTACATATGTTTGTTACTGGACTCCTCCTAAACGGCTGGACCGATTTTGATGACATTTTTTGTGTGTGTTTGACAGAACATGGAAAATGTTTTTATGCTATCCCCTTTGTTGTAAGTCACTACCAGAGGGTGCTGCAGTCTATCCACTACTATACCGTTATACCCATCGCTATGTATTCGAGCATGGAAAATATGTTTGCGCAACCCGCTTTATTATTACTTGCCACCAGAGGGTGCTGCAGCGTTTCTTCTTATAGACCGTTCAAACAAAATCCATGAAAATGAGTATGCACCTATAGTAGAATATAGAGAATATATTTGCGATAGGTAATTTTCAACACTGCATTTTTTTGGGCCGGACAACGCATGCCGGCATCTGTTTGTATATTTATGTAATCATTGTTAACAGAGTTCGGGATCTTCTTTATCGCTAATGTTAAAATGATGATTTTTTATGTATCTTTTCTCGGAATGTTTTACGCTCAACATTCTGAAAAAATTTCGATATATTTAATATACTCAATATATTATACTGAAATAAGTTTTTTTTAAATTTTTATTTCGAAATTTTTTTTAAACCGTTTTACCTACAGGAAAATCAAAATTTTTTTTAAAAATTTCTTTTGTATAAATAAAAATTAAATTTGTATTAATAAAAATTAAATTTCTTTTATATAAAAAACACTTCTACAATATTTGTAAAACCTTGTTCGTTATTTATACAAAGTATTCAAACTATGTTTACAGTAGTTTTGTAGAAAAGATACATATAAATTTAAAAATCATTGGTTTGAAAATCTTCAAGACGTAGATGTCACATTATTTACACATTCTAGCTTCATATGAAATATTTTTCTTATTTATTGAATACACTATCGTGTTTTTATGCTGGAACTTTTATCAAAATTTGTAATTTTATGATTTTCTCGCATTGAAAATAGGCAATAAAATATAAATATTACAAATAAGGGAGCATCAATTTCCATTAAATTTGATTTTGCTGCAAGTAACAATATCTTATGGTTAGAGTTTGGATACCATGCTAAACATTTTCTAAGTGGAAGTGGATAACAAAAATTATCCAAAATTGGCTGTTTAGCATCCATAAGTTCATATTCACTATTTCGGATAATTTTACAAACATCAGGTAAAAATAGATTTAGGGAAAAATTTATAAACATCCAAAAACTCTTTTATGAAACTTATGGATGCTATACAGCCAATTTTGGATAATGGAAAAATGGAAACCAATAAATAATAAATAAAACTAATAAATAATAATAATAAATGAATAAAACCAATAAATATGAAAATGGAAACCAACCGAAGTTTTGTACATCATCAGTAACACATCGTTAGGAGGATACTAAAAAGGAGAATATTTCGGAACAATAATTTTACAGTCAGTTTTATTTTTTTTTTAATCTTCTAGTGTACTGAATCCCAACATGTTCTATTCTAAAAAATCACTCAACAAAAGAAATACATAATGCTGTACCTATCATAAACTCAATATGTCTCTTTGGTAGTGAAATTGCGCAACTCTTTGATAATCCAAATTTTTTTTAATTATTTGGAAATTACTAAAAGAAATATATCAGACAAGAATGAATTGAAAATTCCTCCAGAGTACGAAAAAAGTATTCAACCTTATCATAAGTTTCTTGTTGTCTATACCGAAACAGCAACAAGTTAAAAATGGGAAAAAGCAGTTTTCTTTACATTAAATAAGAAATTATGTTTTGTCAATCAAAAGTATTAAAAATGGCAAAAAAATTAAAACATAAAATAAGAAATCATGTTTTGTTAATCAACAGTGTTAAAAGTTGCAAAATAGTAATTTTCTTTGCATTAAATTAGAAATATGTTTAGTCAATCAGCGGTGTTAAAAATGGCAAAAAAGTAGTCTCTTTCAGATGAAATTAGAAGATAAACAATAATTGGAAATTAAAGAAATTTGATCGATAAACAATATTAAAAAAGGAAAAAAAAAAAACATTAAATAAGAAATTATGTTTGATCTATCAACAGTGTTAAAAATGTCAAAAAAATAAAACATTAAATTAGAAATTATGTTTCAACAATTAAGTGAATTATTAGTTATTTGAATTATTAATTTACCATGGTCTAAAAATGGTAAAAAAGTAGTCTTCCTTATATTAAATTGCAAATTATATTTTGTCAATCAACAGTATTAAAAATGTCAAAAAATTAAAACTTTAAATTATAAATTATATTTTGTCTACCAACAGTGATTTGAGTTTAGCATATTGTTGTGGTTGTTGATGAACAATACATGAAAATTAGAAAGCCTACTTGAAACAACACGTAATGGGGAATAAACATTTTTTGACATAAATTTCAAAAAAATTTATCTATCATTTATCCATTTGACTCATCACTTATCTGCAAAAATCCAACAAAATATTACAACACTCATAAATTAATGTAATATCGCGCATGAAATTCTTTATCTATCTTTTTAATATTTATTTTTTATTATAGATAAAGAAATTAAATGTTTATCTGTAAGTTGACTTTCAAGGCTTCTTTTTTTACAGGCTAACAGCTTGAATATGTCTTGGCCAGCCGCTGTTTAGATAAAATAAGTAATATAAAAAAAATAATAATTTAAGGTCAATTCCTGCTTTTTTCCCCCCTATATTGCAGAAAGTCCTTTATAAATAATTTCCATTCATTTTTTTAAATTTATCGTGTGCCATCTATTGATAGATAGATGCAACTTAAATATAAACAAAACTAAAATTAATTTATTAAATTTAATTGCTGAATTAATATTTGAAAAAATCTGTATTAACATCCGATGTCTTCCACTACAAGTTGAAAAAAAAAATGTATTTGAACTTGAGTGGATGAATAAAAAGTATTTTATGAACGATTGAAAATTTGAATAAGATATATATAGGGAGAGTATGAGCTAATAGAAGGAATTGAAAAAATACAAAATATATTGTCTGGAGATTTGAAATGAAATAAATGTTAAACATAATTGAGATATTTGTGAATAAATAATGTTAATCATGTGTTAACAATGTTACTCAGAGATTCGCTTTATTTAATCTTCTTAAAAAAGAATCTTTTTCCAAGATTCGGCTTTTTTTGTCGCTCTACGGTCATCTTGTGCACATAAGAGCTAAACAGACCGGGAGCTACAGTTTAATGTGGATTGCGAACCCCTAACAAACACCCACGCCCCCACCAGGTTTCAAACCTGAAGCTTGTGAAACCAAATGCCAGAGCGCTAGCCACTTGGACACCAGGCCACGCTTCTCCATGGAGCAGTGATGAGGAAAGAAATTATTTTTTAAATTTATTTCAGTTTTAAAATACATTTCTTTCCACCAAAGTCTCTAATTATTGCAGAAATCATCTTACTATGACTATGGCATGATTAATCTTTCTCATCATCCCAAGTTCAAAGCAGGCTGTCTGCTTAAAGGACGACTTTTCTCGCCACATTCATTTCTCCCTCCAAGGCGACCGGAAGTTCCGTGTCACCATCGATTTCCTCCATCGATCTCGGGATCGTATTTCACTCTAACCAGCACAAATCGATGGGGTGAATGACTATCGATATTTCTTCCCGCTCGAAATGAATCGATTCAAACTCACCATTCACAAGACAACTTAACACAGCCCCACTCGAGGCATAAGAAAAAAGTAGGTCTTCATACCTGTACTCCCGAAAAGAAGTGCGAAAAAAATATAAGTGTCTATTTATCAATAAAGATAGATGCGCCAAGTCACGAACTTGTAATATGAGTCGGAAAATCGGCAAATTTGGCGTGTATAAGGGGTTTGGCGTATATAAGTGATTTGGCGTGTGTAATATAAGTGCATAAAGGATTTAGCGTGTATAATATAAGTGTATAAGGGATATGGCGTGTATAATATAAATGTATAAAGGATTTGGCGTGTATAAAATAAGGGTATAAATGATTTGGCGTGTATAATATAAGCGTATATATGATTTGGCGTGTATAATATAAGTGTATAAATGATTTGGCATGTATAAGTGATTTGGCGTGTATAATATAAGTGCATAAGTGATTTGGCGTGTATAATATGAGTGTATAAGTGATTTGGCGTGTATTAGTGATTTGGCGTGTATAAGTGATTTGGCGTGTATAATATAAGTGCATAAGTGATTTGGCGTGTATAATATGAGTGTATAAGTGATTTGGCGTGTTTAAATGATGCAATGTAAAATGAAAAAAATTCATACATGATATTAAATTTAAAAAAATACGTGTGAAAAAATTATGTAGAACTACTGTTAAATTTTTGTTGTGTGTGTTTGTTGTGGAAGATGGAAATTTTCTGATATTCCTCAACAAGTCTTACTAAAGAGATATATGTAATTTATTTGGGTTTGAATTAATGAATCATTATCTTCGTTGCTTATAAAACAAATAATCGACTTGTGATGACTGACATTATGAAACAAAAACTCTCGATTTTATTCGTTTTACGTACTGTAAGAAAACTACGTCGATTGTTATTCAATGGTGTGTATTAGCATCAAATATTCAATTGTTCATTTTCAACAATATTTTCTCTTTCAAAAGCTGAATCAATGATTTGGCATCATCTGAAGCAAAATTTACATTGAGATTCTCAAAATAATGAAAATTTGATCCAAGTATTGTCTAAGTTCTGTGCCTCCAACTGATGTTTAGAGCAATAACTGACTGTGAATGATGTTTAGAGCAATAACTGACTGTGAATGATAGCTCCAAATGATGCATAGGGCAATTATTGGCGGTGAATAAACTTGATGATGTTTAAAGTGTTTTAATTTGGTGAAGTACAAATTTTTGTGATGATACTCCGCTGTTTGAGAGTGGAGGAAAGGTTCTTACAATTAGTTTTTTTTTCTATCATTTAGATATATTAGGGGCCCATACTAAGCATACAATTAAATAAAATATAAGGAGCAATTCGCTTTTTTCAATTCCTTCTATTAGCTCACACTCTCCCTATATATATCTTGTTCAAATTTTCAATCGTTCATAAAATATTTTTATTCATCCACTCAAGTTCAAATACATTTTTTTGAACTTGTAGTATATGACATTGGATGTTAATACAATTTTTTCAAATATTAATTCAGTAATTAAATTTAATTAATTAATTTTAGTTTTTTGAAATATAAGTTGCATATATCTACCAATAGATGGCGCTAGATAAACTTAAAAAAATGAATTAAAACTATTTGTGAAGGACTTTTCTGCAATGGAGTGAAAAAAAAGTAGGAATTGGCTTTCAATTTTTTTTTATATTACTTGTTTTCTTTTAAAAGTCGCGGAAACCATTTTGTTTGTTTACTTGGTGAATTGAAGCAAGGGGTTTAGATCTTTCCCATAATCAGTTTAAATCTGAATAGGACTATTGTTTTGAATTAGATTCATTGTGAAGCACATTAGTGCAACACAAACAATCAACAACTACAGCTTGTTGAAACTATCATTATTCTGATGAAAATAACCCTTTTATTCCCACTGTAATGCTTTTATATATGCTCACAAAATAAGTAAAATAGTCCCGCAAACTTCCGTAATAAGAAAGGTTTGCTAACTTGCTGTCTAGACTTTCATATAAGAAACATGACTTCAAAATAATATAGTAAAATTACTAATTAATTTAAATTCAGCTATTCTTATTTGCTTACAGAAAACTAAACATGTGGGAGGAGTACTATTGTATGATAAAGAAATTTGTGTTAATTAGCCTAGATCGTGTGTTAATTAGCTCGATCATGTAAACGATTTGTGTGAAGCCAGATCGACTGAAGTGCTATGCTAACTAAAAATGTGCTGATCCCCGAATTTAAGGAACTTAGTTTGAAATTCAACTAGAGAGGCTGAACCAAAAACTTCTACATCTTTAAGATAGGCAGGATAAATCTGTAGGATGGTAATATTTTCCATTGACTCTAGGAAGGAGGAGGGGAATAGAAAGTTTCGTTGTTATCTTTGTGAATGTTCGCTTCAAACTGCACCACAAAATGAAAGTAGGATGTAGCTGGTTTCCTATAGTGCACCCTTAGTAAAGCTAAAATTGCTATAAATCTATCTCTTTAAGGGCAAATGACCTGATGCCAAAATACCAGATATTTGAAAATAACACCAACAGTGGGCGTTCATAGGATGCATTTAGAAACAAATTGAGATTTTTGAAATTTTTTTTTATAAATTCTGAAATTTGAATCAAAAGCAATATATCGAGGGAGAAAGGGTTGAGTAAGCCTTTCACACAAGAGAGATTAGCATCGAGACAGAACTTTGAGTCAAAGTCATTCCCGATAACAGATATACAACATATTCAACATTGTCTGGAGTTCCCCCACAAGGCCTGTACCCAAATTACGCCATTCGGGACGAATATTTTTTAGATTAATTATTTAGATCTCTCAGTCTACTTTATCAAACTTTTTCTTAAGCTAAATCGAAATTTTATTATCATGGCCATCCCAGAGAAGTTTTGATTCGAACTGGTTGAAAGCCAATGCTCCAACTACTTGGTAGCTCCAGAGCTAGAGGCATAATTACAAGGATAAGTCACAAATTGTCCATCAACGATTTCATGAAATTTAAGTTATAGATCAGTCAGGACTAAGATATTAATTGGTCAAAGTAGCAGGAACCCACATTTCAACACTGAGAAAATTGAGTATTTTTGAGAAACTTTTAAACGTTTTTATATTGAAAGATTGCTACCCTGACAAACGATCCTGGGAAGTAGTGATTTAAGGCGTAGTCTAGCAAATCGATTTCGTTCTACCCACAATTTCTTTTTTATTTTTATTTCTTTCGCTGCTCTCGTTGTTTACATTTCCTTAAATTGCCGCAAAATTATTACATATTTTCTACTAAAAAATAAACATCTATATTTGTTAATGGTGTGAAAATATTGCTTTTCTTTAAAAATAAATAGCAAATGTTAAAATGTTAAATAATGTTAAAATAAATAGCAATTTTCTTTTCCAAAAGGCCCTCTTTTGGAGGGGGGGAGTAATTGCAATGAATAACAGATAAAAGGGGAAATTAAATTTAGTTTTGAGATTATAGGAAAACAAGTAATATAAAAAAAAATTTAAGGCAATTCCTACTTTTTTTTCACTCTATTGCAGAAAGTAGTTAATAAAAAATTTTCATTCATTTTTTTAAGTTTATATGGCGCCATCTATTAGTAGATACATGCAACTTAAATCGAAAAAAAAACTAAAATGATTTAATTAAATTTAATGACTGAATTAATATTTGAAAAAACTGCATTAACATCCAGTGTCACCCATTACAAGTTTAAAAGAAAAATGTATTTGAACTCGAGTTTATGAATAAAAAGTATTTTATGAACTATTGAAAATGTGAACAAGATATATATAGGGAAAGTGTGAGCTAATAGAAGGAATTGAAAAAATACGTGTTATAATCAATATATCCCTTATTGAATCTATGATCAATATGAATTAATATAAAAAAGAAAAATACAATCTAATCAGCCTCTAATAGATGATGAAATTGCAAATGTGTTGACTGAGCTTTTGGACGTGTACCTGAGTGATGGCAGCGATGGAGAATTTAGTCCACCCCATTTTTTACTGTAATAATATCATCGTAACCAACTTCTAATAATTCATTTATGTAAAATATTTGTTAGTGATAAAGTATCATACAAAAACAACTAATATAAAAAAAAAAAATTTAAAGCCAATTCCTACTTTTTCCACAGTATATAGTCGTTAATAAATAATTTTCATTCATTTTTTTTAAGTTTATCTGGCCCCATCTATCGGTAGACAGATGCAACTTAAATCTAAAAAAAGATTAAAATTAATTATTTACATTCAATTAGTGAATTAATATTTGAAAAAACTGTATTGACATCGAGTGTCATCCACTACAAGTTAAAAAAATGTATTTGAACTTGAGTGGATGAATAAAAAGTATTTTATGAACGATTGAAAATTTGGACAAGATATATATAGGGAAAGTGTGAGTTAACAGAAGGAACTGAAAAAATACATGTTATAATCAATATATCCCTTATGGAATCTATGATCAATATTAATTAATATACAGGATTATATTTTACACTTCCTCCCGCCCACATGTGGTATGGTGGCAACACTGAAAATCCAATCAAGAGCCAAAGCGCGGTGGAAAGTGATTTCTTGGTGGTCAGTCACGCGCTCACCTCAATATTTCGTCTCCGCTTCAATTGCTTCAAAATACGTTAGGTTTTTTGGCTGGTGTTGGCGTGGAGTAAAGGTTAAAAGCTAGTTGTGAAGATACGCGCTTCCTAATTTATAGCTATATTAGTTATTAATAAAATCTTGTAATACGGGCTGCATAGACGTTTGTTTTACAGGGCATTCTCACCCCCCAAAAAAGAAAACTACAATCTAATCAGCCTCTATTAGATGATGAAATTGCAAATGTGTTGGCTGAGCTTTTGGACGTGTACCTGAGGGATGACATCAATGGAGAATTCATTCCACCCCATGTTTTACTGTAATAATATCATCGTAACCAACTTCTAATAATTCATTTATGTAAAATATTTGTTAGTGGTAAGGCATCCTACAAAAACAAGTAATATAAAAAAAAATTTCCCCCTATATTACAGAAAGTCCTTTATAAATAATTTTCATTCACTTTTTTTAAGTTTGTCTGGTGCCATCTATTGGTAGATACATGTAACTTAAATCTAAAAAAAACTAAAATTAATTAATTAATGATTTAATGAATGAATTAATATTTGAAAAAACTGTGTTAACATCAAGTTTC
Organism: Caerostris darwini; assembly: GCA_021605075.1. Classification (NCBI taxonomy): domain Eukaryota; kingdom Metazoa; phylum Arthropoda; class Arachnida; order Araneae; family Araneidae; genus Caerostris; species Caerostris darwini. Next base: position 115,819 of record BPLQ01014457.1, on the reverse strand, counting down.
ATCCACTACAAGTTAAAAAAAATGCATTTCAACTTGAGTGGATGAATAAAAAGCATTTTATGAACGATTGAAAATTTGTTCAAGATATACATAAAGGGAGAGTGTGATCTAATAGAAGGAATTGAAAAAAATCTTGTAACACGAGCTGTATAGACGTTTGTTTTACAGAGCTTTCTAACCCCAAAAAAGAACAATGTAATCGAATAAGCCTCTAACAGATAATGAAATTCCAAATGTGTTGGCGGAACATTCGGACGAGTACACAAGTAGTGTTAGTGATGACATCGATGAAGAATTCATTCCACCCCATGATTTGCTGTATTAATATCATTTTAACTAACTTATAATAATTAATTTATATTAAATGTTTGTTATTGATAAAGCATCATACAAAAATAATGTATTTTCTTCTTCTTCTTATTATTATTATTCTGTTTTAATTTTATCTTTGTTTAGTTTCCATTATTATTTTTTTTTACCTATCACGCGCCAGCGCGTAGTGTGGCAATCAAGGAAATATTTTTAATTCTAGTGCCTGTTTCTACTTCTTCTCTAGTCTAGAGCGTAGTCAAATATTCTATCAGGAAAAGCCTAAATATTCCTTATTAATCAGTATGATGCATACAATCATGTTTTATTATCACTTTTTTTTCCTATTCGTTACAAAAAGTAAGTTGTCAACTGGAGGAAACCTATTATAATAATTATTAAACATTCTCACGTACCAGTAGCGAATAAGTTAAATATATGATTACGAAGTATTAAAAGCAGAAAACTATGTAAGAGCCAAGTTGATACTCATCGTAAAAAACAGTACAATCAACATACTTCAAGACACCTAATAGAACACCTTATGAATAACGCATTTTTGTATAAACCAAACTTTTTAGTGCATCGATAGGGAAATGAATTTGTTCATATTTACAAAATTTCTTAAACTTTTTTCTCTTTTTTTCATTAAATATACATGTTTATAAATTTTCACATTCAACATTTTATTGTTCCTAAACTCCTACTTTTTTTTTCTGCTTCTTTTCATAAAATGACAATTATAAATGGAAGAGAAGTATGCATGTAATAGAAAATAATCATCAATTTAGGTATTTTTTCGGCATTTATAATAAGTGCAACGTAAGAAATTAGAAAAATTATGATAACCACGCTGAGTGTGTAGAACTTGATTTTAAGATGGTTAACGACCACAGGGGATTCACTCTGTCAGCAGACATTATATTGGAAAAAAATAGTCAAGAAAACACAAGTGATCAACATAGAACTTCAAAATTTAAAAACCTTTCAATTCAAATACGAATAGTGGTCAGAATCAGTAGTAAGAATTCAACTCAAGTTCATAATACTTCTTTTATTTTAAAAGTAGAACAAAAATGGAAGATTTTTGATTCACCGAAATTGAATATCTAATGCAAGTTACTTGCGGAATGTGATGTTAGGTATTTTTTTTCATCAAATGCTTTTATTTATTAAATACGTTTATTAAAGAATGCAATTTTTTGTTGTTGTTAAGTTTTAAGTCTTTGAAAGGATCAAAGATATATCTGGACTTATTTTCTGTAATGGAGCGTTCTATTTCATTTCATTCTTCTTATTTTTCAATCACTACACGAATTTGTTTTCATAATTTAGATTGGAAATCCGCTATTATCGTTTTTTAAATTGATAGAGATACACCAGAAGATTGCGTAGGATTAGGAATCTCTGTGACTAATGTTTTGTGACTAATCCTCAATGTCCTGCAGTGCGGGACGGACATCCCATGAGTGATCTTACTCATAGATGGAGGAAAAGGGGGCAGCTTCTGTTGTGATGGAGCACCCGTAGGTAGAAGTCTGACTTTTGTTCCGTGACGCTCTTACAGTCCTTTGAGACCAGGACCTACGGCTTAAAGCGGATTCCGAACCACTACAAACATCCATGGGATCACCGGGACTCGAACCCGAAACCTGTGGTATCGAGAGCCAGAGCGCTAGCCACTCGACCATTCAGGCCCAGGAAACTCTGTTATATGCGGTATTGGTTCTCAAAACTATGGAGAGAAGGGGGCACTAGATTGTAAGGATGAGAGGGGAGTAAAAATCAAAATAAAACTATATTGAATCAATTAAAAAATTCCAAAAATAGTTTGTGATATACATATATATATATATATATATTTGTATATTAAGACCTCAATTTTTATGTACCCCAAATTTCAAATTTACTCAAATTTTCTTCATGATTACATAACAAATATACAACAAATATACATAACAAATATATCATAACAAATATACATAGAAGGTAGTGTAGGATTAGGCATCTCTGTTATTTGCTTTATTAGTTCTCAAAGCTATGGAGAGAAGGGAGCAGGAGTAGATTGTAAAGATGAGAGGAAAGTAAAAATCAAAATAAAAGCCTTTTGAATCAATCAAAAATTTCAAAAGGAATTTTTAATAAATTTATATTTTTAATATCATAATTTTCATATACCAAAATATTACATTATTTTGAATCTACCAAAATAACCTTTAGTACTTTTCTTCCTTGATTGCAGATCAAGTATAAATGGGCTCACCATAATATCATGCAGATCAGCATACAATACATATACAATGGTATATTTGGATACGTCTGATTAGTCTCACGTCACATACGTTATGTTTAGATGCGAATGATTTCAATTTGTATACGACCCCTGTTTGGAATTCAAGTCGCATACATCACAATAGATGCCGAATGAATGGCTGTCAAGAACTTTGCAAAGAAGTATCACTTTAAAAAAGCAAGAACAAGTCGAAATAGCATTGTTTAGAACGACTGGTCAGTTTTGAATTTCCAAAATAACTTGAGAAGCAAAGTTCTTGAGACAGTTTCTTAGAAAACGTCAAATCTAATGATCCCCAACAAAGTGCAAGTAGGGAAAAGTAACAGAAAAGGGAAAATTTTCATTTATGCTTGTATTTCATGCAGTTGCTTTTTTTGTATTTAGGTATTTTGGTATTCAGAAGTGTTTAAATTAATTTATACAACATCATCCATGAATAATAATGAGCTAAAAACAAAAAAATTTTATATTAACAGATGAATCTTTTTCTGTTATTTATTATGGGAAAATCTATTTATTATACGTCCTGTTTGGTATAAATCCAAGGATCTAGTGCGAATCAAGGACATGAAACGAGGTCATCACTGTGTATTAAAAAAAAAAAAATGCAATAATAAGAAATGTAAGCAAAAGAATTTGACGTGGGATGTTAATTTAGTAAATTTTTAGAGTTCAGTTAAATATTTGTTGAAACTAATCATAATGAGTCAAATGATTTTTATCTTTTTGAGAAATTTTTGATTGAAAATGTTTCTTCGCAGATATGTCATTATCAAACAGGGGTATAGAAGACATTAAGGAACAAATCGCTGTCTAATTTGGAGAATTAAATATATTTATTAATAAGAAAGTGTTATTTACATGAGGTTCACAAATCATATTAATTTAATTAATGAAAATAAGCTAGTATATTTAAACAATATTAATGAAACAAAAGGGACAGAAATAAATAGAGGCTATTCTTAATGTTCATTCAGAAAAAGCATGAAAAGATTTTTGAAAAGCAAAAAAAACGTTTTTGTAAGGATTTTTAATTACTCATTATTATTGATTGTATTGTATTACTCATTTGTGTAGTGACTCGAATAATAAATAAATAATACAATAAGAAAAAAAAAAAAAACGTGATTTACACACATATTTATGGTTAATATCATGATATTGTAATATCTCTGAAAAAATTTCAGATGTTGAAAAGAAGATAACAAGCAAGATGATCTAGTTTCAGTTTAATAAACAAATTGGCATTTAAATATTTTTATTATAGACCATAAGATCATATCATTTGTCAATAACGGGCTAGCCTAGATGAAGGATCCATGTTTACGTAGTATTTTATTCAAACAATATTTTGCCAAAACATGTTCCATTTATTTTACTGAATAAAGTTTTTCTAAGTAATGCATTAAAATTTAAATCTAGTTTGGATCAACACATATTTAGGAACACACATTTTTAGTGTGAATGAATATCTTTACAGAAATCGATAAATAAAAATTGACTCATCACTTTTTGAGCTTGGTTGCTACAAAATATGAACCAAATATTAAAACACATATTCTATTAATGTAATATCTAACTCGTTGTTTGCATTTTTTTCTGCATTATATTATTTATTTTTTATAATAAACAATGAAATATATTTGAAAGGCATGTTAAATATCATGTATCTGTAAAATTATTGTTAATATTAAATATTTCAGATGAAATATATGTTAGCTAATATTTTTTTGTAGCCAGCGACCAAGTTAAAACGACTCGTGTAGTGGCCTTTAGAAATCCATGCATCTCTAATAAAGAGCAAGCGTTTCATGAAAAAGCTAGATGATATTTTGTTTTCTAAGCTTAAAATAGATACTGTGATTCAGTTCAACTCCTGACATTTAAAGGAAAATCCAATTTCCATTAATCTTCAAGAATGCTTTAATAACGATTTATGATTTATTGCTTCAGAAAAGAATTAAAAAAGATTTGGAACATAAGTGGAAGTAAATACCCTTGAATGAATAACATTGTCTAAAAAAAAGCTATTCTGTATAAAACAAAGTAAGCATAAAACATGTTTATATTTTTTATGTTGTTTAAACTTTGAAATGATATAAATGAAAATTGTTTTTTATATTGAAGCAATAATCAATGAGGGAACATAAGTATGTTACCTGATTTTGACAATTTAATTATTGAAAAAGTAACACTTAATGGATGAATTTTTTTGAGCACGTATTTCTTAAGCAGACATCCACAGACCCCTTAAAGGTCTATGAGCTCCATTCTTTTCTACATCAATTTGATGGGAGATAAGATAAAACGATATTTTATTTTTGAATGACCTCAATTGAATATTGCATTTTTCATATATAAACTCATATCGAATTCAAGTACTATTAATTGCATTTGTTATTATAAATGGAAATAATAAACAAGTTTCTGTCACATAATTATTTCCCAAAGAGATAAACAACATCAGCTGTTTCACAGGCGAACAAATAAAATAAAATTTATATTTCCTTATTGTTAAATGTAACATTTATACACAGTTTATGCACATTTACTATTATTGTATGCTATTTTTGTTAACTACTTATAATATCGGCAAATCAATTTGGTTTAATTTTTACTCATTAAAAATATTGTTCCAAGAAGGGAGTTTTTTTCCATCTTACGAGCAAAAGGTCTCTTAGAAAAAAGGTTGAAAAAAATGTTTTAGGATCAGTTAGGGTAAAACCAAGCCTCTAGACCAACATCAAAAGTCATAGATCATTATTTAAGATACTTATGCCACACAATAACCTATATCATCATATGATGTCGTGTTCTCTAATGGGAATTCAATAAAGCTATTTATTGCTAAGATTATCTGTGATTTTCACAACACATGTCTGTAATTGTGATGGCTTTATCACACATAGATGAACAAATGGCTCGATATAATAGACGAACGAATGGCTCTTTTCATGTATCTCCTTTCTGTCTGCAGATCTTTTTATGTATCGTTATACAATCCATCAGCGGGTGATTTCTGAAGAAACCAAGTTTTGTCTATTGATCACACCAATGGTCGCCTTTGATTCAGCATTCCCAAAGCTGATACATTGGAAGAATCTTATGCATCGCTTATAGTCCACCTAGTTGATCGTTTCTGATATATCTCCGTTTTGTCAACATTTTTGTCTCAATTATGATGCCCCAAAATGACTCTTTGCATGACTTTTATATTATGCATCGCTATATGGACCATCAAATAATGGATCTCAGTCAATGAATTTCCGTTTTGTTAGCAGATCACATCGAAGCCTTTTCATTTTGCTATTCCCCAAGATGGTTTTTGTCTACATATTATATCTACAGTTGCCTTATTATGACGTTCTTCAGGGTGAAGAAATCTTACATTATTCATCGCTATACAATCCATCAGCGGATCATTTCTGAAGAATCCAAGTTTCGTCTACAGATCACATCGCTGGCCGCCTTTGATTCTGCATTCGCAAAGCTGATACATTGGAAGAATCTTACATTATGCATAGCTATATGATCCATCGGCTAATCATTGCTGATAAATCTTAGTTTTGTCAACAGATCACATCAATGCTCACCTTTAATTATGGAGACACATTGTATGACTTTTACATCATCCATCGCTATGTAGTCTATAAAATGATGGTTTCTAATGAATCTCAGCTACTTTGTTAGCAGATGCCATCGATGGTCGCCTTTCATTCTGGTATTTCTCAAGATGGTTTTCTCAATAGATTGTATCTACAGTCGCCTTTGATTCTGATGCTCCATCGGTTGATTGTTTCTGATAAATCTCAGTTTTGTCAACAGATCGTAACGATGGTCACCTTTGGTGCTTCCAAAATGACACATTGCAGGACTTTTACATTATGCATCGCTATACGGTCCATCAACTGATAATTTCTAATGTATCTCAGTTTTGTTAACAGATCATATCGATGGTAGCCTTTCATCCTGGCACTCTTCAAAAATGGTTTTCTCTACAGATTACATTGATGATCGCCTTTGATTCTGGTATCTCCAAATTAATTAAATGCGGGTCTCTTACTCATGCATATCCATATCATTCAATCACCTGTTGTTATTATAAGTGAGAATATTGGATTTTATCCTCCTCTCATTAAGTATAGATCATGGTATGAGTTCCTCGAAAAAGAGAACCACGATAATGCAAGTAATATTAGTAAGGGACGATTTGTCCTCTCTCATCTTCAGGGCTTGCCAGATGCCAGTTTTTGATATCACAATGTGGTAGTATGCAGCATGCAGTGTTCATTCAGCATTCTTCAATATCCATCAGGTTTCCTTGCTTACATGACCCGCCATTTTGCCAAGTATGTAATCCGTGGAGCATATCTGTTGATAATTGTCCAACAACTGGCACCCTACAGACATCTAGAGACTACAATAGATTAATCTTTTCATCACATAGAAGCGGCGTGGACTAACACTCCCCAAACAATCTCCCAAAGTTTCTTTTTCTTTTTTTCCCCCAATGATGTCCAATGCTGCTGCATGTAGCAAGAAAGCCAAAGGGATGTTTCGTGTTTCGCAATTCATGAAAAGAGAGGAAACCGGTTCTTTTAAGTGTACATTTAAGCATTTACAAGAAGTCAATGTTTACAAGCATTAGTTAGAATGTTAATTGATACAATCATTTACAAGAATAAAAAAGTTAAAGCGAATACTTTGGATGATTGGGTTTGCCGCTCTACGGTTATTTTTTTGCACACTTTGGGTTAATTAGACAGGGACTCACATAGCTTAACGTGGATTATAAACCACTCACAAACATCCATCCTACCACTCGGATTCGAACCTGAAGCCTGTGATAACAAAGGCCAGAGCTCTAGCCAATTGGCCATCAGGGCGCGAATATTTTGGAAATTTCTAATATTCTTTAATTACACTGAGGAGTATAAAATTATGAAAATTCTACTTTTTTATGGATGTGGTAACTATAGGTATTCTCAGAAATGTAATAGTGACTAAACAGAAGTTTTTTAAAAGTTGAAAATATTCCAATTTCAATTTTTTAAATTCTGATTTCTTTATGCTCATAGTTATAATTACCTATAATTTTAAATTTTGATTTCGTTATACTAGTATTATGGAAGTGATTCAAAATCAGTTTTACTAATCATACTAAAATAATCAGTCTCACTTGATCGGGAAAGTCAATTTCTAGAAATTTGAAAATAGAGCTTTGAATTTAATAAAAAAAAGTTTTCTTAATTCGATTAAAGCTTTTAAGGCAATCTTTCAGTTTTAACTTAGCTAATTAGCATAATTTTAAAATTTAAAGTGTTGAATAACGACTCATTAAACATGGTGGGATGAAATAAATATACTGTTTTTTTTTTAATTTTATTAACCATCATATTTTTTGAAGTTACATTATTAAAAGAATTGTTTTGTCCATAAAGAATGCAAAACGATGCTTCTTTGAATAATATAATTTTAAAATTTAAAGTATCAAGGATAATTTTAAACCTACCTAATCTATTTTTTTTTATTGAAACTATAAATTCTGATTAATTTTAATTCATTTCTTATTTAATTCTGTAATTTTATAATTTAAAATGTAGCATAATTTTAAAATTTTAAGAATTAAATAAAGATTTTTGAAACATGTTGGAGTTAAAACATGTACTGTTTGATTTTTTAATTTTATAAATCCTCTTATAATTTGAAGCTACATAATTAAAATAATTGCTTATTCATAATGAATACAAAACGTTGCTTCTTTTAAACAGGCTCATATAATTAAAACTAATTGAACAGTGTAAAATATAATTCAATACAATTTTGCAACACTCATGCGATACAGATTTCTCAACATCCAACAATCTTCGATTTTCAACATGTGATTGGAAGTTCTTTTTATGTGCTTAATTTTCTCGTTGGTTCGTGACATTACTAAGTTTGTTCGCTACTTACAACGGGTAAAACCACTGTGGTGAGTCAGTGTTGTTTCCTAGATTTTTGGGGAAGGATGACAGTGAATGGTTTTCTTTTTGGAGTACAACCAAGAAAAATTGTTTCATATTTGTTGCATCGGAAAAAACCTGCCAAATTTCAACACTAGCAGTAATGTTAACGATATTTTCCATCATGTTTACTTGCATTTGAAACATGATGGAGTTAACTAGTTATAATTATAGTAATATATATATTATATATAACTATTAGTAACCATTAGGGAAAATTAATTAAGCACTTTATCAAAATATTTCTGAAGATGAATGATTTTATTACAATGTTTTTTACTTCGAATAAAATGAATTAGAACAACATGCATTTTTCTAGGAATCCATGACATTTTTAAGGGAAACCGTCCTATACTGAACTCTTTTAGCAGCAGTTTTATTCTTTCATGTAACATATATAACAGATACAGACTCATTTAAGACTTTAAAATGCAATGCAACTTAGGGAAAATTAATTTTTTACTTTACCATTCCAATGTAATATATAAGAATTTAATTTGATAAGTAAAGAATTCAATAAAAAAAATTCTGTGACCCACATAAAGATAATTTCAAATCTCTCATAAATACATTCGGTCGCTTGCATTAGAAAAAGAATAAAAAAGAGCAATAGCTGTGATATAAAAAAGTGTATATTTGCACATATATTTTGAGTTTAAAAAATAATAGGCTTCATTGTATTTTTAACAAATTTGGAAAGATTGTTTGTGAACATTATTTTTAATAAAATTAAAAATTTAACTCAATAATTAACTCATACTAAGTGATTAATTTTAAAATTCAAATCAGTTATAGTTAATCACAAAAAAAAAAAAAAAAATTCTTCGGGAATTTCTTTATCCTCTATGAATAAAAAATAATAAATTTCTTTGACATGAATAAAAAATCTTTGTGACATAAATCTTCTATGTGTTTCATACTTGGTGACGAAGGAGCTTCACAAAGAATTTTGGAGAGTTACATAATAAGCATAGTCTTGCATTCATAGAGGCCTGATGGCTGAGTGACTACAGGTGCTACAGGTTTCAGGTTCGAGTCCCTGCTTTACCGGTGTTGTAGTGGTTCGGAATCTACTTTAAATAATAGGTAGTCCGTTCTAACATAACTGTAGAGCGTTGGGCATAGGGCGAGCAACCTTACCCCTTAACCCATCCCCCCTTTACCAGACGGCCTAGACCCATTTTGGGGCTGTTGCACCAATTATGATGATTCATAATCAGAATCTTATGATGATTCCATTCATAATCATACGCTTCAGACTGTAATTCTTTCCTGATACAAAATAATTTCTTAATTTTAATCTTTTGCGATTTAAAAAGAAAAAAAAATTTAAGACAAAAAAGTATAATAGTTCTTTTATTTTAAAATTATTTCTGCACATATTAAGATGTATCTATTAAAATAGTTCACAGTTCAGTTTTCAATTAAGGAAACGTAATTTATGTCTATAGAAATCCTCATTATATACAATTTTTTTTTTTGTAGAAATAAAATGATAGCGCTTTCAAATAAAACGTTTCATATATATTTTGTATATTTCAAATAAAATGTTTCATATAGATACAACGTTTCATAATATATATACAAAATGTTTCATATATATATTTGTATATTTCAAATAAAATGTTTCATATAGATACAATGTTTCATAATATATATACAACGTTTCATATATATTTTGTATATTTCAAATAAAATGTTTCATATAGATACAATGTTTCATAATATATATACAACGTTTCATATATATTTTGTATATTTCAAATAAAATGTTTCATATAGATACAATGTTTCATAAAATATACAACATATATATTTTGTAATTTTAAAATGTTTCATATAGAATTTTCATAATATATATACAACGTTTCATATATATTTTGATATTTCAAATAAAATGTTTCATAAAAATGCACAGAATTTTCAATAAATTTATGTGAATTAAATTTAGACAGCAATATTATAATACCAGCCCATATTGCAAAAACACAACATATAATTAATTATAATGTTTGTCAGATTGGCTTTTTTTGCCATTTAGGCTTTCATCGTTAATTTTCACTTGGTTCAGTAAAAATATTGGAACTATTATTAATCAATTAAATTAAATGCATTTAATAAATGCTGTTTCCATCAAAATAGTTTCTTTTTGACAATTTCTTACGATTAGGTCACACTCTCCCTATATATATATCTTGTTCAAATTTTCAATCGTTCATAAAATACTTTCCATTCATCCACTCAAGTTAAAATACATTTTTTTGAATTTGTAGTGGATGACACTGGATGTCAATATAGTTTTTTCAAATATTAATTCAGTAATTAAATTTAATTTCATAATTTTAGTTTTTTTTTAGATTTAAGTTGCATCTATCTACCAATAGAAGACGCCAGATAAACTTAAAAAAATGAATGAAAATTGTTTATAAAGGACTTTCTGCAATAGAGTGAAAAAAAAGTAGGAATTGACTTCAAAAAATTTGTTTTTATATTACTTGTTGTCAATTTCTTAAGATTAGACCCGTTAATCTAGAACTTTTTTATAGCAATTCGTCCATTATTAATTATGTTTAATGAATTTTTTGAGTGCATAACTCCTTTTAAAATTTATTTTACTCTAGAAAGAATTTTCTTGGCCGTTTCATTATGATTTGCTTCGGAGCTCTTAATACCTTTTTTTTTTCATAATGACTCAGACGTTTTTTTTATTGGAATCTCAATTGTTTGCTTAACTTTATATTCTTTAAATTTTTTCCGCAATTCAACATGAAATTCTAGACATTTTAAAATCCATATCAACCACCAATTCTTATTTTCAACTTTTTTGTTTCGATTTGGTTTGTCTCTCTACGGTTATTTTGTACACACTTTAGGCTCATTAGATCGCGACCTACAGTTTAACGTGGATTCCGAATCACTCACAAACATCCATGCCACCGCCAGGATTCGTTTCTGAAGGCCAGATCGCTAGCCAATAGGCCATCAGGCAAACAGACTATCAACAAATAGACTATCACAATTATTTTGTTGCCCAGTATAATATTAAAAGTTTATATAAATTAAATGCTGGCACATACAAATCTTTTAAATTTTCAAAAGTATTATATAATATTTAATCAAATATTCCAAAATTTTATTTTTGCTTGGTTTGTATACCCGATGAGTAGTTATTACAGTAAATTACTACAGCGTATACTCTGTTAATGTTTTTTTCCCCAAGATCCTGAATATTTAATAGAAATCATTAATTTAATTAATATTTAATAAAATTTTATTTAGAAAATTATTTAAAAAAAATTGTATTTTGAGTTTATTGAGGAAATAGATGCATATAATAATTATTTGAAAAATAAATATTTAGGCTATGTTTTAGTTTCACTACAGCAAAATAATTTGACCACGCTTTCTCCTGAAATCTGTTATATTTTATACAATGTTGTTAATTTGATTTTGCTTTCAATAAAAATATTATTATGGCAACCCTAAAACGAGGTATTGCGCATGCTTCGGCAGTTTTAAAATTTTTTTTTATTCTTTAGCATTATTTTAAATCATATTGATAAATTTTATACTGGCTAAATTGGTGTGTACATTTGAATTTAAAGTGAGTGAACAATATACACTGGCCATGAAACGTGAAGGATATAAGTGTTTCAAAATAGATATAAGTATTTCAATATAGAATATAATATTAGAAAATATATATAAGTATTTCAATACAGAATATAATATTAGAAAATAGATATAAGTGTTTCAATATAGAATATAATATAAGAAAATATATATAAGTGTTTCAATATAGAATATAATATAAGAAAATAGATATAAATATTTCAAAATAGAATATCATTTTGAAAATGAATTAAAGGATTGACAAGAACAGGACAAAATGGTAAGGAATGTTGTAAAGGGACAGTCAAAATTGCATGTAAATTCAATGCAAAATCTTTCTGTGAAGCATAAAAGACATTTCGAGTTGCTAAAACTAGAAGAACAGTCAGATTAAGTAATTATTTAATTTTATATCTTTAAAATATAGGTGCGTAGAAGATCTACCTCCCCGTGGTGCACCTGGTAACACTTTTTAGTGGCTAAAAGATCTACAACTTGGCATTATTGTAGGATTAATGAACTCTGTTTCAGCATGTTTTGTTGTATTATCTGTTTTTTTCTCTCGTTGTTCTTTTTATTGCTGTAACTGTTCATAATCTGCCATTGGAAATAAAAAAATATCTATATAAAATAAATCTTTAAAATATTATCTAGAAATAATGAATTTTTTTTGTTACATTTTGGATATTTTTTCAAGTTTCGATAAAAATCACATCGACAGTTCTGGTTATATGTCGCTTTCGGATAGTCAAAGCACTTAGTCTCAGGAAAGCCAGGGAAACTGAACTATAAGGTTAATTTAATGTTAAAAGGGAAAAAAATGCATGTACAGCAAATAACAGTAATTATATATTTGTCTTAAATAAAACCTTAATAATAAAATTCCCTTCAATAATCCTATATATATAGTATCAAAACCTAATCAAAATGGTCTGTTGTGTTGCCTCATGTTTTGAGGATAAACACGTAATATAAAAAAAATTTTTAAGACAATTCCTACTTTCTTTTAACTATATTGCAGAAAGTCCTTTATAAATAATTTTCCTTCATTTTTTTTTAAGTTAGAAAAAATTATCTCACTCACATACACATTTTCCATCTCTCTCACTCATTTATTCACATGTTTCATTTTCCCATTTTGTTCCCTCCTTGACTCAAACTAGAACCCAGAATGAAAAAAGAATCTGAAAAAGAAATTTTACGGTATTCTGACTGTATTTATTCCTAAATTTATATCCTGCTAAATATAGTATGGAAAAGAAATTTTTTTCTCCCATATAAAACTAAAATGAATTAATTAAATTTAATTACTGAATTAATATTTGTAAAAATGGATGCCCAAAAGATCTACCTCCCCGTGGTGCACCTGGTAACACTTTTTAGTGGCTAAAAGATCTGCAACTTGGCATTATTGTTAGATTAATGAACTCTGACTCAGCATGTTGTGTTGTTATTGTATGTTTTTTTTTTTTTGCTGTAACTGTTCATAATCTGCCATTGGAAATAAAAAAAAAGAAAATATTTGAAAAAACTGTATTAACATCCAGTGTCATCCACTACAAGTTTAAAAAAAAATGTATTTGAACTGGAGTGGATGAATAAAAAGTGTTTTATGAAGGATTGAAAATTTGAACAAGATATATATAGGGAGAGTGTGAGCTAATAGGAGGAATTGAAAAAAAAACCCTATTAGTATTGGAATTTAAACCTCCCCAAAATTTCCTTCCCTTCCCCCTACTGCACCGCTGTGTTTGAAGGCTATTGATTGAGAGTTTATCATTTTTTCCACACGATAGCAGACAGCACGATACTAATTATCAATCACGTAATTTTATTATTGGAAAAATCGGAATAGGAGCTGCTATCTTAGTAAAGCTTAAGGCCGGATATCCGTGTGATCTTGATTCAGTGATGTTCATGGCTAGAAATTAAATTATTTCTGAATGTATCTGAACTCGAGTGGATGAATAGAAAGTGTTTTATGAATGATTGAAAATTTGAACAAGATATATATGGGGAGAGTGTGAGCTAATAGAAGGAATTGAAAAAGAAACTATGTTGTTGGAAACAGCATTTATTAAATGCATTTACTTTAATTGATTAATAATTGTTCCAGTATTTTTACTGAATCAAGAGCAAATTAGCGATGAAAGCCTAAATGGCAAAAAAAGCCAATCTGACAATCATTATAGTTAATTATATGTTGGGTTTTTGCAATATGGGTTGGATTTATTATATTGCGGTCTAAATTTAATTCACATAAATTTATTGAAAATCCTGTGCAGTTTTATGAAACATTTTATTTGAAATATTCAAAATACATACGAAACGTTGTATATATATTATGAAGTAATAGAAGGAATTGAAAAAGACTGACTAAATGGTAAAATGGGTTTAAGAAGAAAAAGCAGACTGACCTCTTGTGCCGCTCGTAGTCCTCGTCCATGTCCTGCGCTCGGGCCATGACGGACAAGATCTTGGCCTTTTCCGCCTCGGACAGACTGCTCAAATCCAGGCCGGACTCCTCTTCCATCTGGTGCTGTTTTTGCAGCTGCAGCTGCTGCTGCTGCTGCTGGATCTGCTGCTGTTGCTGCTGCAGGGGCCGCACGGCGGGCGGCTGGAACCGTGCGGGCTGCTGGACGGGCGGTTCCGCCCAGGGCTGCACCCCGACCTGGACGGGGTGGACGGGCCGGGGACCCCTCGGTTGCTGCTGCTGCTGCTGTATGGGGGGACCCGGCCCTCTGGGGCGCGGGGCCATGGGGCCCGTCGGCCGGGGCTGCTGCTGTTGCTGTTGAGGGGGTCCCGTGAACCGGGGCATTCCCATCCCGCCGAAGCCTGCCTGCTGTTGGGGCGGGGGCCCGGGGCCCCCACCCGGCTGTTGCTGGCTCTCCTCGTTTCCCATGTCAGAGTGGGGCCCGCACTCGCCCGGGCCTAAGGGCGGCGCGGCGCCGGGGCCTCATGGGGCCCTGTGAGCGAGAGATGAGAGTCGTGGGGCGTGAGTCGGAGAAGCGCGCTGTTGGTCGGGCGGTGTCTTTCGGGGCACTCGCGTTGGAGCCGCCCTTGCGTCAATGGCGAGCGGAGGGAAGGGCCCACTCGGATGGGAGGGGGTTCGAGCAGCCAGCGCCCTCTACGAAAAAAGGGGCTATCGATCGAATCTTCGCCAGCCGATACAATGTGACAGTTCGGAGCAGTAAGGAATGACACAGTGCGCAGAATCCAGAACTTGGTAAATGAACCGATATTTTTTTTTTCTCCCAGTGGTATGCGTGACAAGATTACACGTCAGTAGGAATTCCCGTCCAACATTTGCATTAATGATGATTAACATTGGATGTGGTCATTTGTTGGTGGGTCATTGCAATTGGGTGCATGTAAAATTGATCATTAAATTTTTAAATATTTTTTTTGTTTCTAAGGAAATTGAGTTATTTCGAAAAATGGACAAGCTGTGCTCTAACAAAATAAATGTAATTTAGCAAAATATCGTTTGTGTAAAAATTTTTTTTTTCAACCATGTTTTTTTTCTTTTTTTTTGTTCTTCTTCCTTTTTTTCATTATTGCGTAGAGTAACGAAATCAATGAATCATCAACTTGTAAACCAATCAGAAAAAAGGGTTTCTTTCTTATTTGATAGTGCTAAATATATACAATTATTTTATATACAATTTGCACAAATATTTAATACCAATACAAAAATATATTAATAAATAAAAGAATTGATTATACTTCTAAGAAGTACCGGACTATCTATTGCTTAAGTATTTTTTTTTTGTTCTAATGCAGCTGACAAACACTTACATAACTTGGTCTTGGATGCCTTAAGGCAAGCGCTGTACAGACGTTATTCACTTTGCATTACCCATGGGGTTGTTACTCCGCGTCCTTGGCTTATCTTCAAGCCACGGACGCGGAGTAACAATGCCCCCGCAACGCTCTTATTAGGACTGGGACCCACGGTTTAAAGTGCATTCCGAACCACTACACACATCCGAGACACCGCCGGGATACGAACCCGAAACCTGCGGTACCGAGCGCCAGAGCGCTAGCCACTCGGCCATTCAGGCCCTTCCTTAAGTATTCATTTTATAAAAAAAAACACCTCAAGAGGTTTATGAACGATTTTGATTATCGGTACCTTTATTGACTATACGTTTGTTTAGGATCCCAAAGTCGAATTTCCACAACTACATTTTGTAAAACAGCAAATTCTCTTTTCAATTTAAATAGTCGTTTGCAAATTGTAGTCGTGTTTCTCATGCAGGATATGACAGATTGTTGATTGTTTGGAGAACATTTCGGTCTTTAAAACATAGAAGGAAAAGAAGCGTACAGGATAATAGACTGTGTGGATTGTGTAAATTGTGAAATATATAACAGCGGGGCCTGAATGGCCGAGTGGCTAGCTCTCTGGCGCTCGGTACCACAGGTTTCGGATTCGAGTCCCGGCGGTGTCATGGATGTTTGTAGTGGTTCGAAATCCACTTTAAACCGTAGGTCCCGGTCTAATAGGATTGTAGAGCGATGCGGGGGCATTGTTACTCCGCGTCCGTGGCTTATCTTCAAGTTACACGCGCCCCCTGGGTAATGCAAAGTGAGTAACGTCTGTGCAGCGCTTGCCTTAAGGCATCCAAGACAGCTGTCTAAGTATATATGCCAGCTGCATTAGAAAAAAAAAGTATATAAAAGCAGTTTGCAATGAATCACTCAAGAGAGCTGATGGGAACACTGTATGGGTGACACCCTAAGTGCCTGATAAATGCATTGTTCTGTGACATTTATAATTTGAATTTGCCCGCGATTACTTTATGATAAAAATAAAATATATTGGAAACATTGTTCACTTATTCTGTTTTTACACACTGAAACACATATTTGCTAAAAGAAAATTGCTGTTGTTTCTTATCCCACTTGGTAAACAGCAACATCTAGACCAGGGGTCTCCAAACTTTTCAGCCTTAGGGCCATACTGTTTATTCCAGTAAGTACCAAGGGCCAAAACCGTTTTAATTTTTCTGCCATCATGTATAATTTCTAGACCAGTCGCCGAGTACGCGCTCTGAGCGAGCATACGCTTGCTAAATTCGAGGGTTCAATTACTACAATTACTATTGTGCGTATCGATACGACCGTGACACTTGACGACATATAGTGGTTAAAAGCGGAAATAGGTAGGTATAACAGCGGGATGTTCAATAGTTTATAATGTTAGTGGAATTCATTTCAATTATTTGTAAGTTGTTATGCTGAAGTTAAATTTTCTGCGTATTATGCTTGTCGTTAAGCTTTACCTAGCAAGTCAATAAAACGGAGTTATTATCATTCTGTGTTTTCTTATCCAACTTATTACAGCAACAATAAACTATTCGCTGTAGCGGGCCGGATTTGGCCCGCGGGCCGTAGTTTGGGGACCTCTGATCTAGACCAAGTCCAGGAACTCGTGTGGTCTTATGGCAGGAGGGAAAGGATGGGCAGCTTCTGTTGTGATGGAGTACCCGTAGGTAGACCATTGGCTCCGTGTCGCTGAAGAAGGAGGCCAGTGGTTTCCGAGAGGATCTTAGGGGGAGGAGAGTGAACTACCCTGCATTTGCGTATCGTATGGAAGAAAAACCCGGAAAATTCCCACCAGGTAGTCCGACTCACGAGGCAAGGTGCTGAACATTACAAATGCCATCGAGTCTCTTCATTTTTTCTAACAGTGTCTACAACAAAGCCGACAGCGGATGAAACTTCAGCCGTAATGCTCATGAGCGGCGCGCGTTGCGATTGAGCCACGAGTCGGACATAAAAGAAAATTAAATTGCTTTAAATATATGAAACTTAGCAAAAATACTATGAAAAAACTTTTGGTAAACGTATGATCATGACATTAAAGCTTACATATATTTTCCGATACCTGATTTATTTGATTTGTCGCTCTACGGCCATTTTTGGCACAATTTGGGTTAATGATGCCGGGACCTACAGTTTAACGTGTATTCCGAACCACTAACAAACATCCGTACCACCACCAGCATTCGAACATGAAGCCTGTGGTACCAAAGGCCAGAACGCTAGCCGATTGGCCATCAGGCCGCTGCCTGGTTTTAAATAGAATTAATAACAATAAAAAATTTTAAAGTATTTATGCCGAAGTTTGTCTTATAAATTTAAGTATAACGAACTCAAATATCATAAACAAATTTTTCTCAATAATCTAGAAAAATATTTCTGGTATACATCATATGAAGGAAAAAAATGTATGATATGTCCCTCTTTTATGAAAGACGCAAAACTCATTTAAAAGTTTTAATATCTTTAAAGTACATAATTACTTATTAGTTATCGTATCGTTAATTACTTATTAGTTATCGTGGTCATCATTACCTCTCTTTGATGAAGGACACAAAGCATTCATTTAACATTATTAATTAAGACATTAAATAATTGCTAATCTATTATCATGGTTGACTCATTTCCCCTGTTTTATGAAGGAAACAAAACATCCATTTAAAAGTGTCAGATATTTTTAAAATAAGACATTAAATATTTGCTAATTAGTTATCATAGTAAACTCATTCCTCCTGTTTTATGAAGGACACAAAACATTAGTTTAAAAGCTTTAATATATATAGACTTCTTTACCAGTCTAGCAAATGTTTAACGACAGAGGAATACAACCTAGGGGTGTATTTCAAAGCGAAATAAAGCATTTTTTCTCTCAACAACAGACATTTAATGAAGCGATATTATATTTACAGCAATATTTACATTAATTGTTAAACATTCACAACCATTTTCTCTCGCTGCTTGCCGCAGCCTTCCTCAGTCTCGCCTCCTCTCTCGTTGTCAGCCAGCGTTCTTCTCCCGCGCCCAACTACGGGGTCTCTTCCCTTCTTCCAGGGCCAGAGTTCAAAGTCGAATACTGCCACTACATGGCAAAAGGTTGGTGTGAAAGACACATAGTCCGTGATGTGTTGCCATCTGGTGATTAGCAGGCAAACAAATCCTACATACATTTATAGTAAAACATTAAATATTTGCTAATTAGTTATGGGTGACTTGTTTTCTAGAAATAAGGTGCATAGCTAGAGCGCAGGAAGGCTATGGTTTTAATTCGCTGGCTGTCTCCATTGCAGTTACTACTTCATAAACAGGAAAATTCGGTAATTTGGTTTGGTTTGTCGCACTACAATAATTTTGTGCACACTTTAGGTAAATTAGACAGGGACCTACAGTTTAAAGTGGATTCCGAGCCACTGACAAACATCCATGCCACCTCCAGAATTCGAACTGTGCTACCAAAGGCCAGAGCGCTAGCTAATTGGTCATCAGGTCGCAGAGAGATTTGGTAGAGATTAAGAGCGTAGATCTTCTCACATCTATACTCAAGCTGCCTGTAAGGAGTTTTCCGAATTATCTCCCATACAACACACAAATGTGTCGTAATTACCGTTAATAGTCATCCCAGAAAGCAATATTCTCCCCGTATCATTTGTCGGGTGAATATTCATTACATACATAAATGAAATCGACGATTAATAAACAAAATACATAAATTGTTATCATTGTATTTAGATACGCATGTAGGTTGATTGGAACTAGTAATTTTTTTTTTGAAGACAAATATTTCGAATGTTTTTTTAATTTAAGTTAAATTCAATATTGCTATTCCAGTTTCACTAATTCTTTTTTTTTTTTTTTGCTCTAATGCAGCTAACAAACACTTTAGACAGCTTGGTCTTGGATGCCTTAAGGCAAGCGCTGCACAGACGTTACTCACTTTGCATTACCCAGGGGGCGCATGCAACATGAAGATACAGACGCGGAGTAACAATGCCCCGCAACGCTCTACGATCCTATTAGGACCGGGACCTACGGTTTAAAGTGGATTCCGTACCACTACAAACATCCATGGAACCGAGCGCCAGAGCGCTAGCCACTCGGCCATTCAGGCCCCAGTTTCACTAATGTAAAAAATTAAAGAAAACATTAAAGTTGTTGTTGTTACTAATCCCCCCTGGTGCAGGAAAGCCTACACCAGGTCCAATTGAATCCGTCGCAAGTAAATGGTCCATGGCTAAGGTAATATGCAGCTGCACTTTAGCGATGAACCGCGAGGGTTAAAGACTGACTAAATCTCAGGACAACGCTCTACGATCTCATTAGACCGGGACCTACGGTTTAAAGTGGATTCCGTACCACTACAAACTACCATGGCACTCCCGGGACTCGAACCCAAAACCTGTGGTACAGAGAACTAGACATTCGGCCATTCAGGCCCCAAACATTAAAGTTACTATAACATTTAATAATTCGTGTAGGGTGCGCAGATCTACCTCCCCGGAGTGCACCTTGTAACACTTTTTAGTGGCTAAAAGATCTGCAACTTGGCATTATTGTTTGATTAATGAACTCTGGTTTCAACATGTTTTGTTGTATTCTCTGTTCTGTTCTTTTTTTTTTTTTTTTCGTTGTAACTGTTCATAATCTGCTATTGGAAATAAATAAAAAATAATTCGTGCAAATCGCATGCACCTATACTTACATTGCCGTATGGAAAAATGTATTCATTTGTTAGCCCTTAAAAATGTCGATCCATCAAGTTAAGCTCAGGCTGCATTAGGCTGTCAGATTTTGAGTTTCATGTTTTTAAAATGTTGCCTTCTTATTCGATGACACCGTACAGCGAAGTATTTTCTCATTAATATTCATTTTCCAGCCTTTCATTGTATTTTACCTAATGGAAAATTACAGTGTTATTTCCAGGAAAGGAAGACAGAAAAAGTGTCCCCCAGTTATGTGAAGAAAATAACTTTTTTTGTCACGCAATTTTCCGGAAAACGGAAAGAAGGAACAGAGTCACGCGAATTTAATTGTCTGAGGAAACAAAGCACAAGAGCTATCTCCAAACACCTCAACTCCTTCGTCACGCATGCGTCGTGGAACGTTCTAATTTTTTAAAGTTGCTGATTTTTCTGATTTACTTTTATCTTTCTGTTACAGTAAAAGAAGGATTCATTTAAAATTCCTCATTTTTTATATAATTATTTATTATTCTGACAACGAATTATTATAAGGATAATTATTAGATTATATGGTTACAAAAGTTCCAAGTAGAATAGTTTTATTTTTCTTGCAATTGAGGTATTTTATTTATCTCATTTCGTACTCAGGAATATTTTATATTAAACTATGAAATTACTCTTCAATACATTTAAAACTGAAAGGAGACATTTTTGCTTAACTTTCTGTGCAATGTTTAATTATTATTGATGAAATTTTATCAGAAATTCTTAAAAATCTTTTTTCATTCTTATTAAACTGTTTCTAAATAACAGCAATAATATAGGTGTTTGTTTTTTTAATGAGATTGCGATGATTCAGTGGAAAACATTATACGAATTGTATCTTTTAAGGTTCTAAGAATTGTTATTTTATCATCTACTTAAACTTGAACGAAGAATTTTTTTTTAATTTTCTGAGCAATGTTTAAGTATTACTGATGAAGTTTTATCAGAAATTTGTACAAGTGTTTTTTCATTCTTGTGAAACTTATTTCCAGTAAACAGTAATAATAAGCTGAATAACAATAAAAATGTAACTGATATTATATATATATATATTACAATGGAACAAACGATATTACCTCCTAATTGTATCTTTTAAGGTGATGATGTTCATTCTTTCAGAGAACAAAGCGTTCAGTCATTTTTTGAAAAAAAAAAAAAAAACATGAAACAAAAGTCTTTTTTATTCAGCAAATTATGAATCAACCTTAATTAGCATAGAAACACTGATGATATTTGGTAAATCACGAAATACACAAACTTCTATCTAGAATGGAAAGAAAAGCGCCTTTCGGTCAAGGTCCCTAAAATTTAAAACTAGTAAAATAATTACAGAACTAATTAAAGATTAAAAGAAAAAATGTTGAAATAGATTCTTTGAATTTAAAACAACAACCAACAAAGAGCATTTAACCACAAAAAATAAGGCAATAAAAGAAGAAAAGAGCCGGGGGAAATGCCCATTAAAGAAAAAAAACTTGATTGATGAGTCTCCCGCAGGTGGGACAAGTACTAAAATGGCACCTCTGAAGTGGCGAATTTAGTGGGGGTGTTGATTGATTACATTCACACCATGAGGCCGTTTCCCGTTTTTAAGCAGGGAAATGTACAGTGTGGGTGAGAGGTTAAAACAGCATTTTCTGTTGTAGGGATAGAGTTATAATTTTTTTAAAGAAATATTGTAAAGGAATTGTCTAATACTAGGGAGGCTTAAAGAATATCTAATGCCCCCATTTCAGAAGTATAAAGGAGCACTGGAAATCCCTATGAGAACTTTATTTTTTAATCTCTAAATATTTTCCATGATTATAAAAGCTGTAGAGCCCCAAACTGGACTTGAGTGCAAGTGATCGTGGAATGCATGTAGTACTTGCAGATTAGTAGTTAATTCATCATAACTGGCTCGACAGCTCGTTGTGGGCAATGGCCTTTTTTAAAAGATCCAGCCAGGCTGTTCTCTTCTTGGCCGTGGACCTCCAGTTTTTGATCTTAATAACATTAAAATCAGAGTCTAAACAGTCGACCCATCTCTTTTTCGGTCTTCCCCTTGGTCGTTGTCCAAAAGGGGTTACATTGAAAACCCTCAAAGCAACTCTATCACTTTCCATTCTCATGAGATGACTGGCCCATCTCATTCTGTTCAGTTTAATAAATTTTAGAATATCAATATTAGTAGTTAATTATAAGTTGAAAATTCCGAAATTCTAACTATGAGTGAGTAAAAAATATCTACAATTTTATTAAATTTAGTCTGAAGTGGGCTAACACATTAGTCATAAGTTATTTTTTTGTCTTATCTTATACCTAAATATTTAATTTCGTTATACCAGTTAACTAAACCCTAGTTAACTGGCATAACGAAACTAAATATTTAGGTATATTATTGATGAATAATCAATTTAGGTATATAATTGATGATCAAATGTACTAACTCTATTATCACTAGGTTTATTAAGCCTAGTGATAATAGAGTTAGAACATTTGATTTTACGCATGCAAAGAACAGCAATCGTTTTATCTGCGTTTAATTGAATCTTTCAAAGGAAAAACTATTTCTCTAAATCAAAAGTATAGTTTTACAGAATATGATCAATATAATAGGAATTTTTATCCTGACAGAATAAGGCAGTATCATCAGCATAGAGATTGACTTCAATATCCGAAATTTATGGAGTGTCGTTGGTGTATATATTGCACAAGAAGATGCCAAGTAGAAAACCTTGACGGACTCCTGCCAGAATATTTCTTATAAAAGAAGCAAGGGAATTTACAGAGACAACGAATTTTCTGTCAGTGAGATATGAATGTATGATCTTGATTAAAGATGGGAATTTATAAGAAATTAGCCTACGTATAAGACGCTTTCTCCAAACTCTGTCGAAAGCTTTAGTCAATATCATAATTTTAGGAAAATCCGGCGGAGACAGTTTCAATTAAGTTAAGAAGTTAATGTGTAGCAGAAAATTTTCTGTAAAGCCAAATTATTGAGAAATCTGAATTTTTATGTAGGGGAGGAAATTTAGAATATAATAAATGGACAGAAAAGTCTCCTGCTTGTATCTATTGGTCTCTGTCACCAGTATCGTCAGCCAATCATTCCATAGCAAGTTTTTATAACTATAGGTGTTCGTAATTTTGAGCATTGATTGTAAGATTAATTGATTGATAAATATTGCAAAGAAGACCTTTACATGCATAAGTAAATAATTTTTCTACTTTTCAAGTCTTTTTTTTTACCCATGGGTATCCAATGGGTATTGTTTTCGGTAACGACCTGAAATGATGTCCGATCCGAAATAAAGTTATGCCAAAAAGGAAACAATGGAAATTGGAAACAATGTTGACAACAATGGAAGACAATGTTAAAGCGCATGATCGTGAAATGAAAAGAATAGCCCGTTCGAAGCCTGAAACTCGTGCCCGCCAAAATGCCCTTCAACGGGAGCGTCGAGCTCTCAAGCGCCAACAGGCTATCAACTCTCACGACGACATTAGAGAGTTTTTGCATACCGTACGTTAGTTACCGTAGGACGTCCGTAGGAAATTATGTTTCCTATGAGCATGCGCGCTAGGGAGAAAAAGCTAACGGACGTCCTACGGTAACTAACGTACGGTATGCAAAAACTCTCTAATATTAAACACACGAAATGTGTTCAAACTCCTTCTCTTTACACTCCCTCCTTTTCTTTTCTTTTTTTTTTTTTTATCATTTGTGCTTCTGTGTGTTTTATCCACCCATACATTCCATTGCAAAAAATTGTTTAGTTTACTGGGCTATATCACGACTTAAATTTTGTCGTGTGATTTTATAATCCTCCTGTATATATGTTTTTCTTTTTATTTAGAAATATAATTAATTGAACTAAATATCAAAATTATTTAAAATGATCCATAGTAAAACTTATTATGCATCAATTATTAATAGAAATAATTTTAAAGAGCATAAATAACAAATTTAAAACACTTTAAAATTTCCATCATTATTAATAAACAACTATGTAATAAAAAAATTAAAAAGTCAGTACAATTCACCCCTTATTTATTTTTAAAGTTCAACCATGGCAAAATGAAAACAACAATGAAAAAAAAATTAAATTAAATGCTAAACTCACCAATTAAATAGAAACTAGAAAATATTACATTCCTATTAATTCATAGCATCGGGCAACGGGCAACGGGCGTACCTGTTACGGAGTTCCTAGGTGGTTTTAAGAACCACAATACCTCCACATCTTAAATTAGTTAATAGATTTGCATAAAAGGAAGTTGCTTAAATTTAAAGAATGTTAATAAAAAGGATAAGACAATTAAGAAATTAGGAAAAACATCTCTTGCTTGAGAACAATTAAAGCAAGAGATCGAAAAAAGCTAAAGCTTATAGGCACAATTAGGAGTCCGTTGGCGATGCCCAAAAATAAAAAGATTAAAGCTAAAAAATAAAAATTTTTAAAGGGTTAGAACAATTACATGAAGAGTACATGGTATTTACAAACATAAAGCACAGTTGCATAATATCTCATAGCATCATTCACCAAGGAATTTCTTCTTGATTTAACAATTATGTTAACCTTTAATTCAATTATGGTAAACATTAAGCGTAAAATTGATTTAAAAATTTTAAAATTAAAAAAAAATTCATATTTATAAATTCAGATAATTTCAGATTAATAACTAATATCATTAGAGGTCGTTTTTTTTTTTTTTTAAAATATCTACAAAACAAACATCTATGCGAACGATTTTTAGAAGACCTTGGGAAACAATGAATTTATCTTATTATAGCAATCCTAATCAAACATAAGGTGCATCATAACATCTAGGTACTGGAATGGTACTGGCAAACATCAAGGTACTGGAATGAAACTGATAAAACAGTGATGTCCCATGATACCTTTCATTACATAAGGCCTTTTTAAGGATATATATTATAAAGAAAAATATGGGATCATGTTGAAATTTTACAGTGCATATATACACTCAAGAGCCAAAACATTATGACAACCTGTCAATAACGAGTTGGCTTACTTTTGGCGCGCAACACAGCTTCAACCCGCCTTGGCATGGATGCCACAAGTCCTTGGTATATGGCCGGAGAAACATTGTACCAGATGTTTAAGCAACGGTCACGCAAATCCGTGATATTGCGAATTGGTGGTCTTTGAACTCTGAGCTGCCATCCCAGGATATCCCAAATGTGTTCTATCGGATTAACATCCGGTGAGTTAGGCGACCAGGACATTAATTGGAATTCAGCATCATGTTCCTGGAACCACTCCAACACAATTTTAGCCTTGTGACAAGGGGCGTTGTCCTGTTGGAACATTCCATTTCCAGCTGGAAAAACAGAGGTCATGTAAGGGGGCAACTGGTCCGCAATGATGTTCAGATACCCTGTAGCATTCATGGTCTGCTCTACCACAACCACAGGTCCCAGAGACGCCCAAGAGAACGTCCCTTAATGCATAATACCGCCACCACCGGCCTGTGTACAACCTATTGTACATTGAGGGAGCAACTGTTCGCCTGGAAGACGGCGTATCCTGACACGGCCATCGGCGTGATGAATGAAAAACCGTGATTCATCTGACCAGGCAACTCTCTCCCACTGATCCATGGACCAGTCACGATGTTCCCGGGCCCAGCGCAGGCGCAGTTGGCGATGACGCTTGGTCAGCAAAGGCACACGAGTGGGACGTTTGCTGCGTAGCCCCATATCCAACAGTGTCCGCTGAACAGTGTGTTCCGATATTATTCTACTTGGCCCTGCATTGTATTGGGCTGTCAGCTGAGCCACTGTCTGGCTTCGATTTTGCTTCACCATGCGACACAGTCTCCGACGACCTTTTTCTTTGATAGCGTGTGGACGTCCAACACAATGTCGTCTACTGCTGGTTTCACCGTCATTCATCCACTTTGCATAAGTACTAACAACTGTAGATCGCGAACAACCCACGAGTCTTGCAGTTTCGGAAATACTTGTTCACGAGCCTTCGAGCCATTACAATCTGCCCTCTATCAAAGTCGCTTAGATCCGCAGTCTTTCCCATCACTCACAGAAGTAAGTGAAAGAATGATTCTTCAGACTCTCCAGCAGCAGTTAAATACCACTTCAACTTGATCACGTGCCTTCCACGTCATCCAGGCGAGTTCATTGCAAAATGTAGGGGTGGTCATAATGTTTTGGCTCTTGAGTGTATATATATACACAGTCCAGTCACATTAATGTGACCACCACGTACTTTCACTGGATAATTATACGAATATGGTTAATCGGAGTCGGCATGGCTCAACATCTCATTGAACACCTTCAGAAACTTAATTGATTCTCTTCCTGCACGTCTGCAGCGGTCCGCTCTGCCAAAGGGGGTTATTCTGGCTTTTGACAGGTGGTCACATTAATGTGATTGGACTGTGTGTATATATATATATATATGTATACACACAGTCCAATCACATATATATATATATATATATATATATGTATGCACTGTAAAATTTCAAAATATATAATCATATAATTTAAACATATATATATATATTAAAAAGTAGATAAGCATCAATTCTTAATAACTTTTAAAACTTGTTCCAATATCAAGAAGAAATTGTGTTAGATAAATGAAATTTTGGACGGTTTGTACATCTGAAAGATGATATAAATTCGCACGCTTCGTGCTAGACGAGCAAGAGTGACATTATGAACATGAAAATCACGTTTTCTTTAAATACGCTATGTCAATTTAAAATTAGCTACTATTGCATACTAGCCTTTGAACGATACCGTTTAATATGTCTACGAGAAGTGGGTTTTCTTTTCGCGATATTGCATAAAGATATTTTAGGGATGTATCCACCGTGCATTATTGTTGACAGCAATGGTCACGGGAAGGTACTATCTTAAGAAGATCGGGGCCAACTGCAGAATAGCACATCATACTGTATTTGCATTTTTATATTCTTGTCATTCTGGTGCCCATAATCAAACAGCGAATAATAACAAATCAATTATTTGAGGGACAACTCCGAATCAGATTAACACCTCAAGGTATTGGGCAGACTCCCTGTAGCTCTCATGCCACTGATTCCAAATCACCTACATCTGTGCCTACAGTGAACTCACATTAGAGCTCGTTGGAGAGCGGAATGGTGATTTGTTGTGTTCTTAGATAAGAACTATTATTATCTTGGTCAAGGTGATGACTGAATGTTGGTCACAAGAACACCAGTTCAAAGATTGAGGACAATCTGTTAGTGTAATAGACACAATGAACCTACATCAGAAGTTATGGTCTGAGGAGCAATTTCTTAAGGCGGCACAAGCACTCTCGTTGTTATCCCACAGCACCATGACAGCAGATTTGCACCTCAGACTGGTGATTAAATTGGTTGAATTGCCATTTCCGATCACTATTCCAGGGGGCCCTTTCCAA
>BPLQ01014457.1:26596-87227 GCA_021605075.1 Caerostris darwini | reverse complement strand
GTTGCGACTGAACAAATGCAACAGACATAGAACTCCATCCCACAAGATGACATACGACACAATTCATGCTCGTTTGCATACTTTCATTCAAAAACTTAAAGATTACAGCGGTTATTAATGTACCACCCTTTCACATTTGGAAGGGCTTTTCTCGCGCCTCCTTTAACCTGAGACTTTGAATCATTAATCAAATAAATATATTACCTAGACAAATGGCTTGTCTAAATTTCCTTCCTCTTAACTAATCTGTGTGCG
Organism: Caerostris darwini; assembly: GCA_021605075.1. NCBI lineage: Eukaryota > Metazoa > Arthropoda > Arachnida > Araneae > Araneidae > Caerostris > Caerostris darwini. The sequence continues at coordinate 86,972 of BPLQ01014457.1, read as the reverse complement.
GGGGGGGGGGGGGGTGTAACTGTGAAGTTGTTTTTGCGAGTTCCCTTAAAAAAAATTACAATGTATCTAGGAACAATGCCCTACGTAAATCATGTATATCGTTCCTCATTAAAAAAAACATATGAAACAGTTGTTGGTGAAAATATAGAATCCTGTACCTTTTGTGTCAAATGCATCTCCAGAATGCAAAGTCATCAAATAAACATAATAAAGAATGCTGCAGTCAGTTTTTCCGGTAAAACGATATTACGCCAAAATCCATCACTAGGATGCCAAGCCGTTAAGTAAACAAAAAATGGCTGCCGAAGTTCGTTGGCTTTTTAAAACGTTATTTCGCTAGAACTCATCGCCAAAAATCGCTATTAAGCTAACATTAATAGACAAACAATTATTACGTCAAATATTATTACTTAAATTGTTTTTTTGCCAAATTTTATTACTGTAACGCCAAATATTATCACCATCATGCCAAAATGTTATTCCTGAAATACCTTTTCGCCAAATATTATCACTTTAACGCCAAATTTTATCCCTATTATGCCTAAATTGTCTTTACGCCAAAATCTTACCACAATTATGGTAGAAAATGATTTGCTTTCACGCCAAATGTTATCACTTTAACGCCAAAATCTATCGCTATTTTCCCAAAAATTTTATTCCTAAATTGCTTTTACGCCAAATTGTATCTTTGTAAAGCCAACTTATTAGGTAGAATTTTGTTTTGCTAACTCACAAAAACGTACCATTTTAACTATGATAATTATCGCTATTACTATAAAATTACGCCAAAGTTATTCACTAATACGTCAATTTTTTTCTATTATGTCAAAAAATATTTTATGTTTACGAAACCGAAGTCGAATGATAAAACAATAATAATAATATAAAAAAAAGAACAAAAAAGAAACCAGAGAATAACTTACATTTATTCTGATATATCTTTTATTTGAGGCGAAAATTATCTTTTCATTGCCTCCCTGTCCTTGCATAGATGTATCAAAGGAATGAAGAAAACAAGAACAACACAAAACCACAGAAAAAATTAATGCGTTGCAGCTGCCTTTTTCTTCCGTTCTAACTAACGTTCTTAAATTAAAAAGTTACATTTTTCCGAGCGAATTCAAATAACGGTTGCCGCAAAATCTGAGCTATGTCAACAGCATTAAAAAAACATAATATAAATGTAGAAAAATTTAATGCATTTGAGAGGCGTTTTTGCCGTGAATTAAAGTTCTTAAAATAAAAAGTAAAATTTTTTCGCACAAATTCAAATAATTGTTTTCAAAAAACCTTAACTATGTCAACAGCATTTAATTAATTATTTGATAATCAAATATAAGTCATTATTAAAGTAAAAAAATCGTTTTTGTTGTTTGTTACATATTTTTATGAGTGGCAAATACATAAAAGCTTATAAGCGCTCGGTACCACAAGTTTCGGGTTCGAGTCCCGGCGGTGCCATGGATGTTTGTAGTGGTTCGGAATCCACTTTAAACCGTAGGTCCCGGTCTAACACGATCGTAGAGCGTTGTAGAGAGTGACATATTAAAAATAAGAACAACTAACGGTTCATATATATATATAATGATTAGGGGATTATAGTCCTTGTTGCTTCACATCCCCATTTACCACTTCATTCATCATCATAAAAGCTTATATTCTGTATCAGTGGACTAAATTCGTTATAAGAACAATCTCATACTCAATAATTTATCTGAATAATTATTTAAAAGAATAGATATTTCTGTTCTTATTTACTATAAATAAAAATTCTGCAAATAACTATCAAAGTAGCAATAAAATAGTCATTATATCGTTCGGAAAGAAAAGAAATTACGAATTCCTCTAATTACACTATTGTAACCCTAAAGAAATTGGCGAAATATTTCGGGTTGCAAGATTGGTTACTTCCTCAGTAGTACAGTATTCTAGATTTCAACAAAGTTGTTATATTATTTTATTTCCGGACTCAAAGAGAAGGATGCAGAAAATGTCACAAATATCTCAGTCATAAAATTGTAGTGTAAATATACAGAAAAAAATTTGATTACGAAAATAGTATATAAATTTTAATAGTTTTGAGGTATAATAATTATCTGTTTAAAATTTATTGATACCTAACTCTGTGAAAGTTACTTTATTTTAAATAAATAATTTTTTTTTTACCTTACAACCCTCATGTTTCAGTTGTGTATTTGTAGCCAGAAAGTCAATTTTAAACATACTTTTCTTTATTTCTCAGGTATCGAATTTTTTTACCTATACAATTAAAAAGTGGTAGAGGAGGTAATCAGACAATATAATTCCAAGAATGAAAAGTGCAACAAAATTAGCATTGTTTCTTATGGAAACAATACTTTAAGAAGCACTATTTAAAAGCTATTTTTAATACGCTTTTATTAATTTCACCTGCATGTTTGTTTGCATGTAACTGACTCTTTGGGTTCGATTTTGCCCTACTTTAAGCGATCAGATTTAATTTAAACGTTGGAGACTTATCAAGGACCGACAACAATAAAATATTTTGATAAGTTTATTATCTCATCATGATTAGGATCGCCAGGATTAGTGATTAAAACACACAGCCTTTGAAAAGTCATCTTGATCGGCGCTTAATTTTTCCCCTGTAGATCTGCTTCTCCTCATACACACTATTTAAGCTGCAAAGAAACATTTACAGACATCTTTCAGATATTCAAACCTACGTGGGACAGCGGCACAACGGATAACGCGCCTGATTAAGAGATTCCCTGTTCGAATCCTGGCTGGCTCGACATATTCGCATTTAGCCTTTGTTTTACTCACAATTAAATTATTGTAAGAACCAGTCCTCCGTCCCGGGACCTCATTTAAATATTATAGTTTAAAAACACGCTTTTAGAGTTAATCAAACTAAAAGTAAATAATAAATTAATAGTTTGATTAACTCTAAAAGCGTGTTTTTTTAAACTAAAAAGTAAAAAATAAATGAATAGTTTAAAAAAACACGCTTTTAGTGTTAATCAAACTAAAAAATAATCGTTAACATAAGAATAAACTTACTGGCGAGAAAATGAATGTCACTGTTCTAAAAGCGTTTGGTGCTTTGTGTGACATTTTTAAACTAGCTCTGCATTTCGGAATGAAATTAGTGAAAAATTATAACGATTGATATCGAGCACCTCACGCTTTTAGAACAGTGACATTCATTTTCTCGTCAGTAAGTTTATTCTTATGCTAACGATTATTTTTTACTTTGATTAACTCTAAAAGCGTGTTTTTTAGTTTTTTTAAACTATTAATTTATTGAACAATGAATTGTACTACTTAAACAATGGAACGATTCATTATTATTCGGCTTGGATCTACAGAAAGAAGCATTTTACCACATCTTGAAAAAATTGTACTTTAAATCATGTTGATAAAGAAAAATATTCAATTTTATTACGAAATAACTTGAATTGAATTTGCAAGATTTCTACTACACATGCGTCATCATAGCTTGGTATTTTGTGTTTTTAAAAATAATGCTTCGATACGAAGAATCAAACAGCCTTGATTGTGATTTTGAAATATTAAACATATATTTTTTTTTATCAAATTATTTTTTTGAAAATGATATATTTGATAAGCAACCGATATTAGTCTCTTTGCCATAAGCAGTAAATATATCTGTTAACTTCAAATAAACTCATGTTTGTGAAAATTGCAACACCATGAAGGAATCTTCATAACTGAATGAAATTTAATACACAGTTGAGTGGTAGTGGTACAAATAAATGATTAAATGTTCAAAGCAAAAAAACAATAACAAGAGATCGGAATCAGTATTTTGTGTAGCCACCATGCGCCGCAATAAGTGCTGCTACACGACGTGGCATGGAGTCAAACAAATTTTGAATGTCTGCCTGAGGAAGAGCATTCCATATTGTTTGTATGCGCACCCAAAGTACGATAAAAAAAAAAAAAATTGGTGCAATGTATCTCTTTAAGTTATTATTTTTGTGTTAAAATTGGCAATGCTAAGCTGAAAAACACGATTATAAGGATAAAATGAAAAATAATGTTGAAATTCACCTAATTAGTACCCATGAATTTTTTAAAAAACAAAACAGGAAAATTTGTTATACTTAAAAGGAAAAATATATAATTTTAACCCAAATTACAGCTGGAATCATAAAACAATGCTTATACATTATTATTGTCCTCCCCCATGAAAAAATGCTTAATCGTTTTTTTCTCTGCATTTTATTGGTGTTTTGCTGACATATCTTCAAATATGGCCCACACAGTTAAAACAGTTGTGTTCGACTTCTGTCATGTTTTCAATAAAAAAAGATATAAAAATTAAAAATTTATTGGATATTTCTGCAAAAACCTAAAACTTTTATCCTATTTATAAAATAACTTTATACCTAGAGAGATAAATTATGCAGAATCAAACATAAAAAGTTTTATAAAAGATGTAATTTCTGATGGTACTAACTTAATTGTAAAAGTAATTGTTTTTATATATCATTACAAAAATTCTAATTTATCCTATTTGTAGGTGAATTTTACATGCATCATTGAATTCATCACATGAACCTTTTAAGAAATTTTTTTTTTTATAGTGGAAATTATCATTTTCAGAAATTGTAATTAAGATTCTCTGAATGGTTAGCATGAAATTTCCAAAACACTTCTGAATATGTATTAAAGTCAAGACAAAATCCTAGACCAGGGGTGGCCAACGCAAATGATCTTATGGCCCCTTTGGAAATGCATCCTAACTCCGTGGGCCACATATAAAATTATATATCTCCATATCAAATGTAAATCCATGAAAGAAAATTTTTTTTGGAGTGAAAAATTGAAACATGACTTATTATTACTGTGTTTACAGTCATTTCTATATGAAAATATGAATAACATAATAATAATGATACTAAATGCACATTGAAATGAAATATATACTAAAAATGAATTATAAAAAATATATAAATATAATATATGAAATCATTAAAAAAATATTTATTTTACTAGTGCGATATTTGTTTCTCCACTCTTTAACTTAGCTTTTGCAAATCCATCTCAATTTGGGTATTTGCAGATCATAATGGGTGTTGCAGGTTAGCGTCAGTTATGTTTGAGCCTGTTTTGTGTCCGATCAATTTCATTTTAGAAAAGGGTGAAAAAAAGAAAAAAAAAAAAAAAAAAAAAAAATCGCAGTTATAAATTGAATCCAAAGCGCTAACAACTTTTTTGTACCAGATTTCTCAAATTGGAAAATTTCTCTTTTGTGATGTAAATGTTATAAAAATCTATTTTTGATTCTGATGTTTCAAAAACGTGCTTTAATTCAATATTGCACTGTATGTCAACCAATTCCATTTGGAGATATTATAGGGCAATTCGATTTCACCATAAAATTTTTTGTTGTATTTGTTTAATTCTAAATTGGCTTTCAAAAGCAGCTGTAAGTTTTCTTATTTCTTTTACATATTTGATGTAATTTTGAATATATGGATGCACAAATAATGTATTTTTTTTTAATTCATTGGTTTTCACTACTTTGGCCATTATAAAATAACTACGCAAAAATGTGATTAATCTCACGGGCTGTGGGTTGGCCACCCCTGTCCTAGACTGCTGAATGGAGGTAGGAAACTATGATTCTAGATTCTACTGTAGTTTGATTTTGGGCATTTTAATCAATGGAATTTCACAATATCTTTTTTAGAACAGGTTATTAAATATGTCCAAGAAATCCAAGAGAATGGATTAATCATTTGCCTTCTATTTCATATGAAAATATTCATTTTATATGGTCAAGGATCTGGAACAGATTGAATATGTATACTGAAGTACCACTGCAATCTCATAAACTTATAATTTTAAAGCAAAATTAGGTTTAAAGATTGGATGTATACAATGGTACAGGGAAAAAATATAAATAGTATCTGTTAATGCATCAAAAATATCTATAAAACTTTTCAGAAATAAAATTTAAATATAAATCAATTGTATATCAAAAGAAAATTATATACAATAAGAATAATTCAGTTTATAGTATATTGAATAAGAATGAATTTCATCACAACTTAAAAATTTTAAGCTATATGACTAATCATTCTCATTTATCTAATTAGTTAATATTTTAAATAATGAGATATTTAAAATAGTATACATAGAATTTAAGAATGAATAACATTTTTGAAAAATCTGTCTATAAAAATAAGTCAGAAGCAAGTAAAATTACAAGACTTTATTTGTACTATAAGAATTACAACATTAAGCTTTAAAATAGAGTAAACACTTAGTTTATATAGTAAAAATGCTTTTTAAAACAGTGTAATAGTTCTTAGTATTTTTTTTTACAAAAATACAATTTATTAAAAGTTATGATATTTTACTTTTGATTCTTACATTTTTTCAGGAATAAAACATTGTTAAGACTGAACTTGAATGATGTGATGTAATAATTTTCAAAAGTGGAAACATTATTCAAATTATAAGTTACCAAAGTTTTTAAAATACGAAACAATTAAAATATATTATACAAATAAAAGGAGCTATTGTGTATTAAATGTTCAATGTATTAAATACATGAACAAAATGCACATATAATGGTATATGATATTTTATAAAAAGATAATTTATCCACATCCTTGTACATTTTTGAAAATTGCCAAATTTAGCACATTGATGAATTCGCTGAGTTTCTCCCAATTTTAAAATACTAGCATATAAAAGTTGGATGTATTAAATTTCATATATATTACATCCTAAAAAATCTCATGGTTAGGAATGTGGATAAAACTATACTATTGTACAGCAACAGAATCACACAACAAATCTATAATTGAAATGATAAAAAACATAGCAGAATGATTAATAAAATTGGAGCTTAATTGTAAGCTGGAGGATTTTTGTGACGAGCAACAAATGCTTTAATTCTGCTCTTCTCTTCTGCTTTAGCTCCGCCAGCAGTTGCAAGTGGCTCATAGCGCACCAATATACTGGATAAATTTCTCTCAATGAACTTATCAAGATGCTTGTGGCCTGAATTGTGCTTTAGCTTATGAAGGGTGAGCTTTTGACGCAGATTCTCACAGCTACCAATGTAAGCTGATTTCTTTGCTGCAGCGACTTTCAATTCATAAATTCCAGGTTGTATTGGAACTGATGCACTTATCTCCTCAAGTGGCACCCATGATGAGTATAATCCTAATAAAAGATAAGGATAAAACTGAAATTTGAATAGTAATACAGTATATGCTCTTTAATCAGGCATTTTTGGGGGCCAGGCCAAAATATCGATTGGCACTAAAACTTTAAAGGAAATATAAAAGAAAAAGCACTCTAGATAAAAATTTAAATGATTCAAATATGTACATATTTAATTTGTTTATACAATTTCTGAATCCATGCAGATGATATAAATATCTGATGATGGGAGCAATGTGTCACCATATGACAGATGAGGTCAATAAATGCTTGAATCCAAACAAATGTAAAGGATCGATGGGTGCTGGATTATAGAATGTGATGAACTATTGAAAGCTGGATTAAAGAGAAGTCACTGTACATGCTATCATCAGAAAAAAATTTAAAAATTCCACCAGTAAAACTTCGCAATACAACAATGCACATTTAAAGCTAAGGACATTACAACAATAACCATAAATATTCAAAGCATTTACAAAGTTTCAACAAACATTAAAAAAATTTGCTTTGAATTATAGGAATTTACAAAAATGTTTTAAGAATCTCCAAAAACATTCCTATGTTTTTATTTCACCACGTTAAAAGTGCTTTCAGAATTAGCATTATTTTAAAGAAACACATAAAATAAGAAATAATTACTAACTCTATTTAAAAACACCATTAGAAGTTTTTAAGAAAACAATAGACTTCAATTAATTTAAACCTAAATTATTTGGGGAAAAAAACGATTAACAAATGCTTTTCTTCATACACATTTGTACCTTTAAAAAATATTGAAAGTCACTGGTATGTACATAATGCAAGTTAAGCCAACCTTTGTCAGCAGCTACGGCAAAACAAAAAGTGTGAAAAAATTTAAAGGAGTCAACAAGCAAAAGCCAACCTCAAATGAGATTTTTTTTGTTGAAACTTGGACAATTTTCAATAGTTTATGATGCTTGTCAGTAGGAGGCATAAGTGGTAAACACATAAACACACATTACTACTTTCCAACTAAAATGCACATTTTAAAGAATTACAAATTTTTTTTATAGAATTCTCTATTTTTTTTTTTTTAAGTTGGCACTATTTTTCTTCCTTCAAATCAATAAAATTATTTTAATTATGTAAAAGCAAGAAAAGTAACAGATAAAAAAATTCTGTAGATCATAGTTAATCCAAATTATTTGTCACTTCCTGTAATAATGACAGAAAATCTATAAAAGTTAATATCTCTGTCGAATTCAGTAAAGTTAAGAGCTGTTTGAATTATCATTTACTAAGTGTAAGGCACAAGATTTTTCTTCTTATTATTTTTAATTTAAAAGAAAAAACAGGAAATCAAAAATTTAGTTCTCGTGTAATAAATATACACCACACTCATAATATATCCTTTTCAAATTTTGCTATGGGATACCATATATTATTAAAACATAATATATGCAAAAAAGGGAAGACAAAACAATTAACAATGCCCTAGGAATATTTTAAACTTAAAAATGACATAGAAAATATTTAAGCTTAAAACTACACATTTTTTGTTCATTTGAAAATTTTCGGCTTGTACTGAAGTCGAAGAACATGTGTAACAGATCATTTAAAAAAAATTCTTTGTAGGGAAATAATATATTCATATATAAATTATTATATAACCATAAGAAATTAAATCACATTAAAAAAAAATACATCGAAACATTATTTCTGCACATAGAAGTCAAACAAATGTAAAAAGGAGTATTATAAAAAAATACTATGTTAGTCATTTAATATAAAAAACTCGAATTATTTAAAAAATACTTTCTTTAGCATCTTTTTATGTAAATTTCATTCATGTTCAGGGGAACAAATCTAAAGTCCCTTACAAAAAATCCACAAAGGAATATTTTAGAATTTTAAAAATTATAAATAATTTTTCTTAAAAGTGCTACATAGTGAACTATATGTAATTTTAGAATTTTCATTTCATTAAAAGATTTTAAACTAGCCAAATTAAGTGAATTTCTTTTTAAATGCAACTAAAAAAAAAAAAAATTATATATCATATTACTATTCCTTACTCCTATAACATAAACATTTATTTATGCATTAGCTTCTAACAAATATAGTCCTACTAAGGATTGCATGGAACGGTAAACATCTGATTTAAGTGTAAATGGACTAATCAAATACTTGTTAGGGGTGCTAGGCAGATTCATGTGATACCAATGTGCTTTAAAATAAAAAAGTATAATAGTTATTGTAGAATTTTTAAAATTTAGTTTTGTTTTAATATTACGTAATCTAAAATTGTAATCATTAAAATTCCTACTAAATGACATATTCCCCCACTTTGAATCAGTCCAACTTCGCTGTCTGCCAATTTTCTACATGATCGGTGGTCAAATTACAGTAATTACAACTGAACAATGAAAATTATCTATAATCATTCAACAATTAACTTACAAAAACAAACTTTGCATTTTTTATATAAAAAAAAACAACCAAAACATTTTAATTACTACCAATTACAAAACATTTAATCTTTTCTTACCTTGCTCAGTTGCTCCATCACTTTCCAAAAAATTAGAATCCATAGGTTCATTTTCAACTAGAAAAACAAAGCAAAAATAAATTCATAAAAAAAAAATGCATATATACCTTTTACATTTTTACTTATAAAAGTATATATCTAATATATAAAATTCTCGTGTCACAGTGTTTGTTGCCAAACTCTTCCGAAACGGCTCGACCGATTCTTATGAAAATTTGTGCATATTTGGTAGGTCTGCCAATCGGTCGTAATCTATTTTTTAAACCCCTAAGTGATAAGGGGGGTCCACCCCTAAATATTTTTTAAAATTTCTTTGGCAGACCAATGTAGTGGCAACAATGTAGTGTTTTTTTCGAACAATATAATGACTATTTTTAGATGGCGCCGTGTCTTGATGCTTGTACTACATAACCGTAAAATTCTCATGTTCTGAATATTATTGTTTTATGTACTATTTATATATTTTATTCCAATTCAAATTCCGCATATAAATTATTTCTATGCGAAATAAATCAAATGTATGTAAGTATTACCTGATTTGATTATCAATATTTTTTTTATTTTCTAAGTTTGAATTTGAATTGGAATAAAATATATGGAATGAAAAGTTGTGAATCAAAACATTGAACTTTTCTATGCTTAAAGTTTGTCAACATGTGTTTTATTTGATTAAGAATTCTAAAATGAAATGTGATCTGCAAGATAATATAATATAGACAATATAATTTTAAAGAAATATGATGAATTTTAAACATTTTTTGAAAAGTGTCAAAATGAAGTAAACTCTGCAATTATAATAGTTGCAAGTTGAAAATCAAGGACATTTTTTTAAAAAAAACTTTTGTTATTTTAAAAAACAAAGAATTTGAGTTATAAATTTGAGTGATTTGAATATTGTCGAAGAAAAATTGATAAATGGTACTTTTAAATTGGAAGTTATTTAAAGAAAACAAAACAAATAAATAAGTTTTTATATTAATAAAGGAGAATTTAAAGCTCAATAACATTTTTATGTATGTACATTTGTTTTTATTTACATTTAGAAGTTGGTTTTAATTATTTCTTATTTGAATTTTTATGCATTTTGTGTTCCTTCAAAACATCATAATACCCATATATTTTTATTTAAATGCTTTGAAACTTCATATAAAAGTTTCCTTTAAATGTGTGAAAGGAATAGAACATGGAAATTAACCTAAATTCATAAATTATTTTTATTTCAGTTTTTAAACTAAGAATTTTGTAAATAATTTTAAAGAAATATGATGAATTTTAAGCATTTTTTGAAAAGTGTCAAAATGAAGTAAACTCTGCAATTATTTGATATAATGATAACATTAAAATTTTATAAAAGGTATTATAATAGTTGCAAGTTGAAAATCAAGGACATTTTTTTTTTTTTTTTAACTTTTGTTATTGGAAAAACAAAGAATTTGAGTTATAAATTTGAGTGATTTGAATATTGTCGAAGAAAAATTGATAAATGGTACTTTTAAATTGGAAGTTATTTAAAGAAAACAAAACAAATAAATAAGTTTTTATATTAATAAAGGAGAATTTAAAGCTCAATAACATTTTTATGAATGTACATTTATTTTTATTTACATTTAGAAGTTGGTTTTAATTATTTCTTATTTGAATTTTTATGCATTTTGTGTTCCTTCAAAACAGCATAATACCCATATATTTTTATTTAAATGCTTTGAAACTTCATGTAAAAGTTTTCTTTAAATGTATGAAAGGAATAGAACATGGAAATTAACCTAAATTCAGAAATTATTTCTATTTCAGTTTTTAAACTAAGAATTTTTGTAAATTTGTAAAAAAAAGTTTGTGTCGACAAACTTTAAACATACAAAAATGTATAAATAATTAAGATATAAATTGGAAAACAGTATATTACCTACATAAGGATATTTGCAGCATAAAAATACTTGCAAAGGAAAATACTATTCATGTTTTATTTATTTTTGAGTTATCAAGTTTTGCAACAATATCATATTTTTGCAATGTTTATCCATATTTTAAAGAATAAATTATATAAAAAAATGAATTTCACTTAAAAATATCAACTTTAACTAAGGTTTTGAATATATTTAATCAAAACACTTGCAAAAAGGCTAAATATTTTAAATTCAAGTCATTTCATATTAAAAAGCCTTTGCAAATAGCAGGAAGTTGTAAAAAAAAATTTTTGTCGAGCAAATTTTAATTTTTTCAAAACAAAGCTAAGAAAATATTTACAGCTTTAAGGAAAAATAAAACTATATTTTTTAATAAATAAGACTATGGACTTGATAATTCAATGGCATTTTAATATATTTACAACATTTTTAAAAGTAATATATCTAATTAAAAGTTGTTTTTAGCTTTTTCTCAGAATGAATTTTTATGCTTTTTGTTTTCATGTGAAACACCATAACACAAGTAATTTTGATCCAAATGCTACAAAACTTTGTATTTATGTTTTTCATAAATATTTACAGGGAATAGACCTCTGAAATGATTATAGCTACATAAATATTTTTTATTTTAATTGTTAAACTTGGAATTATATGCAAATTTTGGAAGAATTTTGTGTCGGCAGCATTTAAACTAGCACAAAATAATAAATAATAAAGATATAAATTTACCAGAGGTCTATCTACTGTAAAATGTTAGTACAAACAAATACAAACTTAGAAATTTAAAAAATATTGATTTGATTTCAGGTTTTGTAACAGTATCAATTTTTGGCCATTTTTACCCTTATTTTAGCTTATAAAAATTAAAAAAAAAAATAATAATGAAATTTTTTTATGTGAAATCATTAGTTTTTAGATACATTCAATCCAAAACTGTGTACAAAGATAAAAAATTTCAAAAAAATTCCTTCGAAGGTGTTCGTGTACCTTAAACGATAGTTTGCATTTGTATTTTATTGTGAATTTTTTTTAAAGTCTTTTCTTATTATATCCCGATTTTATTTTAATTGTATTGTATTTTTTCAATTGTCATTTTCAGTAAATGCCACCAAAAAAATCTAACCTCAGAATAATTATAAAACAGTCTTAAAAATCAACATTATCTACCTCATTCATTAAATTAATAAAAATTAAACATTTTCTATTCGTTGAAGCTTAATTTGATCTTTTCATCATTCTTTACCAATAACTTCCTTAACAATACCAATTACAGTATCTAATAATTGAACGAAATACAAGAAAGCCACAGCAACGCGTGGCCGGGTCTTCTAGTATATATATATATATATATACTTTTATAAAGTATTTCATAATAATTTAAGTAGTCAAAAAACAATTTCACTTTTTTTTTTATAAAAACTGAAAATTACCACAATGACCAAGGCACAATTAAACTAATATATTTTAAAGAATTGCTTATGATCACTAAAATTAATTCATTCAAAATTTCTGTGCATTCATTATCTTGCACATACTTACCAAAAGTTGATGGGGCAACACTACTCCTTCCTCCCTTTTTTAATCTTTTGGGTGAAGGAGCAACTAATAAAAAAAAAAAGACAATTTTTAAATAAGAAAACATTTTAACTCACTCGAAGCAAGATTTTTACATACAGTAAAAAAAATTTGTTTTTGTTATACTAATTTTAGTCAATATTGACAAGTATCATAGCAAAATTTTTCAATATAATTATTATACATTTCAACAATGTATTTTTGAAATATTATTTCTTAATATCATCTTGATCAGGAGAAAATGCAATGGAAAATTTTAAATGATTCAATTATTATTATTATTGCATTTTCATGCATAGCATTATATTAATCTGCTATGCCAATTATCTTGATGGCAGTTTATAGAAAAAAATTATGCCACTGCTAACAATATCTACTAAAATTAATTTATTTCCCTCTTGATATCTCTATATATAATTTTGACCTAGTTGTTATTGTGACTACATTTTAAAAGATATATATAATATAAAATGAGTAACATTTGTACATAAGACGAATTAAATACACTGATGCCAACCTTAAATTATACCTTTCATTAGCATCTCAAAGAATTTCAGTAGTTTTTGTTTGTCAATAGAGGTAAAACACACATCACTAATTACCAATGAAAATGGTGATTACACAAAATTCACATCAACAGAGATGTTAATTCATACTAGTAACTGCAAATGATAATAAAGTCAAATAAAGTTGCGATTAAAAATGATTAAGTATTCATTATAATTTCATTTAATACACCCAATGCATGCATTGAAATTATTTATTACTAATTTAAAGTAAAAAAATTATAATTTTTTTAATACATACTGTTGCAAAACATCTTGAAATAATATAAACACTGTAATTGCATCATTATATAGCTTATATTTTCAAAAATTTCATAACAAAAATCTTATACATACTAATAGTAAATTTATATGTTAAACTTAATCTTCCACAGGGATGGATTAATAGTATTTTTTTTATAACTAAAGAAAAATGAAGTAGTTATGTTATGTTTATTTATTTGTGCACATCATTGAATAAGATTGTTTCGTTTATAATTATTAAGAAAAATACACAACATTTTTCTTCGTTTTGCAAAAGTTGGCACTATTTTTTTCGAAATCAATGAAAGTTTTTGATTAGCAAAAATTTAAAGTACACAAAAATGGATCTTTTTTTTAAATTTCTGTAGAAGCATTTTTTTTCCATAGCAGTCAACACTTCCATAATGTAACAGTTTTAAATACAAACTATAATTCCTTCATATTTACGAACTAGCACTAAAATCCTGAAAACCAAATGTTTGTGTTAAAAAAAATTATTTTGTTAACAATATGTGACAAACACTATACTGCAAATCTGCACGAAAGTGAACAAAGTTAGTTACTCTCTGGGAACAACTAATAATAATAATAATCATAAAAAAAATCAATGATTTAAATTTTTCAAAAATAAATTAAAAATATTACAAGTTGAATTTTTGAACTTAGGAAAATAAATATTACAAAATGTTAACTTTTGTTGATCAGACAAATGCGATGAAATAGGGATATTTTTTTTGAAGTATTCAAAGTTTACTTATATATTTTAAAACAATTTCTTATAAAAAATAGTGGTGATTTATTATTTCTATATATATTACAAAAATGTTCACCAAAATACAGAATGTTTTGCTTTACCTGAGTCCTCTAAAAGAGAAACAGCAATAGTTTTCCTTTTCTGTTTTCCTCTGGTAGTAGTAGGAGTTAAATCAATATCTGAAATAAATACCATAAATAGTTTAAAACTATTATAATGATTTAGTAAAAATTATCACACAAAACAGTTATGATCTTTGATTTCTTCAAAATTCAGTTTTTTTTTATTATTATATAAGTACAATAAAAAGGAAGTAACAGGAAATTCAAACAACATTGTTTATTATCATTCTGATAAACAAATAAATCAGCACAAAATAATTTATGAAAGAGTCATTTATTTATATTTTTTTAATAAGTTTATTTAATTTAACAGCTTTCATTAGATCCTGTGAAAATTATAAGCACTGATATGCACATCATAAAAATAGATAAGCGTGCATATATTAACTAAATTTAAATATTAAATAAAACTACATAAAGCAACAAAAACATTGTAAATTATATAAAATATTGAAAATTTTATATATTATTACCATATATATCAGATCCTCTTATTCATTATATTTCTTTTAGGGATTAATACTAATTAATCAAATTATTTAAAGGACAGCTCCTTCACTTTTGAACTAAGATTTCAGAATTTGATATTTGAGTAAGATAAAAATCTACCCCCAAACAACTAATAATAAAATATAAAGACATTAAAATTTTTTTTCTTTTATAATCACTAAATTTTAATACAGCTAACAATCAATCCATCGAAATTTTACATAACAAGGAGCACAAATATAATTGTTAATAAAACTATCCTATAAAATTAGCAATAATAAATTTACAACGCACATTATGCCCTCAACGGGGAAGTGGGAAAAACACTTTTTTTGAATGAATCCTTTTTGCTAATTTCTCTTTATTAAAAAGATTACTTTACATTTTAACAGTAAAATATACACAAAACATACAATAACTAGATCAAATGAAATTCAGAACTTATAAAATTATTATTTTTTATACCTTCATTAGCTAATTATTTATTAAATATTTTTTTTACAATCTTCATTTTTATATTTAATATTACAATGAAAGTGAATTATTTACATCATATAATAAAGAAATAAAAAAAAAAAAAAACATTACCAGCAAAAGTATCAGTCACTTGTTTTAACAAAGCTGTTTTTCTACGAGGAGTTGCTCTTGAAAAATTTACTTCAGGAGAATAGACATCTTCATAAAAAAAAAAAAAAAAAATCATTTAATTAAAATATATTAAAATTAAAGTAAAATAAAATTAATTTAAATGAACAATTAAAAAGAGAGTTATAAGTACATATTAATAAGTTGAATAGAGGATAAGTTTTTAAATAAATGAAAATGAGCTTCAACTCTTTAAATAAAAATTATTAAACTAAAAAATATAAAATTAAAACAATTATATATTTTTTATAACTAATATTTTGATTTCAAAATCATTAATTTATTATCTTTTAATAATAATAATAATGTTATAATTTATATCTTTTGAAAACACAAAAATCTAAACTATATAATAAATTTTTACTCCCACAAGGAAAACTTGTTATATTATCTAGTGTATTTGAAGATTAGGTTGTCCTGGGGGAAAAAACAAAACAAAAACATATTGTAGAAAATTACATATCATGAATACATTCTCCATATTAAAATCTATGTCCATACTCATTTTCATGGATATTATTTGAGCGGTATATATGCTGAAATGCTGCAGCTACCATCGGGTGGCAAGTAACAATAAAGTGGATAGAGGAAAAATATTTTCCATACTTGAGTACATATTATCACAGCGATTGGTTGAACAGTATAGAAGTAAATATACAGCAGCACCATCTGGTGGCGGCATACAACAAAGGGGATAGCATGAAAACATTCTTCATGCTTTGTTAAACATACACAAAAAATTTCATCAAAATCGGTCCAGCCGTTTAGGAGGAGTTCAGCGACAAACACATAAATAATAGAAATATTTACCCAATTCCTCATTAATATCCATTCCAACAGAAAATGCTCTTGAAACTATAAAGATAAAATTATAGTTATTATTTACAAAATGCAGAAATTAAATGATAAATTCATATTTTTTATAAATTCAAAATGTAATTATAAACAAAATATTGTAACTAAAGCTAATGAATTGAAAATAACAAAAAAAATAAATATAGCAATATTTCTTTTTTAAATAAGATATTTAGGGTTTATGTTCTAAATTATAAGAACTATAGGAGAATTCAAATCCATCATAGTATAAGAAATATTGGTAAAAATATAATACTAATTAAAATTATTGGTTATCAACTGAAATTATTGATTATTGGTAACTTAATTAAAACTGCAAAATAACTCATTTTCTAACAAGGAATTAATGGATAATTTCTTTAACATTTATTTTTTTTCTACTATAAAAGCAAAGTATCCATCTTATAATAGCATAAATGCATACTGTTTATTTAATTTGCTTATTGCTTTGTGTGTGTATATATCTATATAAATAATAGTTCACTATGAGAGGCTTTTTTGACATTTTATAATACATGCAAATTATTTCAAGTAGGGAAGGAAAATTAACAACTGAAATATAAATGGAAACTTACTAAAGCATATATTTGTATTGATATATGCAAATAAAAATATTAGACAAAAAATTAGTACATTTTTTCTGAAATGTTTAAATAATATGGAAACATAGGACCAATAATATAACCATTAATTTTACTGATTAGTCAAAAAATTTCTAACCTGAATTTTTATTTTCATCTGCTTCCATATCTACTTCAGATGAAAAATGAACACTCTTTGGAGTTCTAGGAGCCACTGAAATAAACCCCCGAAAAACAAGATATAGAAAATTATATCTATATATATATACATACTTATCTGTAAGTATTGATAAAATATCAAAAATTTTTTTAATAAATTTATTCTACAGATGTAGAGAAGAAATTACTGGGTTTATTTCCTAAATCTATGTTTTTAATTACATTCTACAACAATATAATATATTGCAGCAAATATGATGCACAGCTTGACATCAACCATAGCTATGTTTGCATAACTTTAAGATTATATTAAAATTGAAATCATGAATATTAAAAATAGTCTAAATAGATTTGTTACACTGCTCATCAATTTGCATTTATTCAATCACTAATCAATTTTTGTAGCAAATTATTTTATTAAAAAGACTTATATAACTACTCAATAAATTTTCATTTAAATATGTAAAAGAAAGTGCAATTAAAGCTTTTGTATTATGGCATATAATTCAGGAATAAAGGCATGCACCCAGTGTGCATTGCAAACAAGAATTATAGGTAGCCATCTCTCAATTTACATTTCTTGTTTATTGTAAATTTTGCAAGTTCTTATAATTTTAGAGATTATTCTGAAATATATATATATATTCAAATGGTTCAAAATAATACTAATTGTTTATTAGAATCAGAGACTCCCCCAATGAGTTAACAATAAGTAAGCAAGCCTGTCATAATTTTTTTAACTGATAAATTTGGAAAATGGCCAAATTGTTTGCAATTTAAATTGTGTTTATACAGAATTTTTTTTTTTTTTTTACAAAATAACAGTCTTGCTTTAACAAGTTATCACTTTAAACTGTAGATTTGTTTAAATAATTTAATGGAAGAGCCTGAAAAATAACTAATGTTCTTTTTAATAATATGATACATAAGGCATTAACATGATTTTTTTAAGAATTTTTTTACAGATTAAAAAGTGAAATACATAAATAGTGAATTTAAAAAAAAAAATTTTTTTTTTTTTTGATAGCCAATGAATTTCTTTAGAAAATAGTTAAGTTATTTTTAGCATCTTTTCTTAGGAATGTGAAAATCAATATATTTTGTATTTTATCTCTAACTACAGAGATTAGAGGATGATAAATCTCTAAACTTAGGCATTTTGATTTAAAAAATTTATTTTCTTTTGAATCAACAGATTTAGCATACACAACCCACACCGATCAATACTATTATAGACAATTTCTCCACGTCATTATGACTAATTCAACATCTGGGAGAAAAAAACAACCAATATGTCTCATCTTGCCAGATCCTATTTTAGACAATTTTCCTATGCCATGACTATGAAGAGGTGCTTACTAGGCAACCTAAAAGGTGTAGTGATGAATAGATATATCTCCTGGCACCACCAGATAATATGTGCATTCTCATATCAACTAGAGCCCCCATAGGGAAAAATTTTGCATTTCAGATTATTAAGTTAATACTTGATTCCGCATGTGCCACAAGTGGGCTGGAAAGAATTTCAAAGGCAATTTAATGTATAAAAACTTCATTGTTTAAAATATTTTTATAAATAAATTATATGCACAATTATCATTATTTATATTGTACATATAAATTATAAAATAATGCAGAGAATGAAACGCTTACTGAAATCTAAGGACCTCATATAAGCATTACCCATACACCCTACAAAAAATAAACCTTTTGAACTATTTATAAATTTATTTGATTTAAGTATAGAAATATTATAGCTAAAAAGAAACAACAAAATATTATAAAAAAATAAAGAATTTGATGTGTGGTATTATATCGGCTAAAAAGGTGTTTTAATGTTATTTGATTCAATTTTTATAGTAAACAAACTTAAATTGTTTGTTCAAAAATATATATTAATTAAAAATAATTGCCCGTTTCAAAAAATTATCATAGTTGATAGAAATTTTAAACTGAGATATATTTTTGTAATAAAATATTTTCCTATAAATAATAATTATTTCTTGAAACCAACATTTCCAACAGCCCCTTGTCTTAAAAGTCAATAAAGATGAAATTCATATAAGGGCAAGAAACTGCCTAATTATGTGCTAACAAAATTAGTATATAATTGATAAAAGTCGTTAATACTTTCATTATTTGCTATAAATTTAAAAACACACATGTTGAATAAATATTTTTCTAATATTCAAAATGCATATTTTTTTTTTATTAAGAAAATATATCTCGTTCTGTTTACTTTTTAAGAAATTAACCTTCACATGACTTTATAAATCAAAATTTATATATGATGTATTTTAAAAATTTATATATGAGCAGTGCATCCATACCTGGTTTAGGATCATCATTACTAATTTCTTCAATTTCAGAATTACCTGAAAAGAGAAAAACATTTTTTACAACAAACTACACTGAATAAATTTAAATATATTATGTATAATTTTAAACATATTATCTATTGAATTTTATTACAATTATAAAGTTGGCATTAACAAGAAGAAAAAGATTTGATAATGAACATAACCATAAGAAGTTAGTTCATATATGTGAGCAATATTGTAAAAAAAAACTTCTAAAAAAGATATTTAGAAAATATTTATATATCATGCTATTTAAAATGCTAACATGAAGAAATTAATTTTAAAGTTAATATAATTTACTATTAAAATAATTCTATCACTCATATAAAATGCAAACAAAGATAAAATTTGGTCTTGATTTTTCTATCATTAGTATGAGATTTCAAAAAGCACATGTGGTTATATATATATATATATATACAATTAAGCATAACTCTTCATATAATAAAGACAATTTATACATTTTTTTATGCTTTAAATGTCATATTAGATTATAAATGTCATATATTGCATATTATTATGTTTATACATTAAATGTCACCCAAAATTAAATATAAAACTAATGCACATTCTGGACATGTAGTTAATAGGCAAATAATTTTCAATAAAATTAAAATTGAAAAATTATTTTTTTAAATCCTCCATTCTTAAGAATTTTAAAAAATGCAAAAAATTGGGAACGAGGAAAATGGTAAAATAAACAATAACTTAAAATAAATATGAAGTCTTACCACGAATTGAGGCATTTGTTTTTCTTCGAGAAGTTCTAGTAGTTCTCCCAGGAGTAGAATTTGAAGTTGATACTAATTTTGGAATAGAAATAAATTTATGTTATTCATTCTAAGGGAAAAAGTCTATTGTGTAATTAAACACATATTTTATGATATACATAAAAAAAGAAAAACTTAAAAAAAGGCAAATTTATAAGCAAAGATAAATGCTTACATTATTATTGTTAAAATTGAAGCATTTTCTATAAAAATCATAAAATTAAATAATTATGAATTAATGTTTATAGTAATATTTTAATGCTAATAATAAACAGTTAGTTATAAACTATTATAAATGTCTGGAATCTTTATAAATAACATTCCATATTAATATAACACAAACATGTGACATCATTTACTATGAAGAGTAAAAAATGTCGAGTTATGTGTATAGTATTATCATATTGTTTACCTATGAAAATAGAAAACACTTTCAAGGCCCACAAAAAATGACATAATACTATCCCTAATTGACAGTGTTTTATATCAGATAAGTTATTTATATCAAGCCAGCAGTAAGGTAACACATTTATTACAGACAAAAATTAATTCCATCTTTAGTCCATCAGAAAAATAACAGAAAATACGAAAGATTATTTTGATCAGCCAATTTTAATTCAAAAATTTTTTAAATCAATACTTAAAACTTTCAAAATTTAATCAATATGAATAAGAAATTCCAGTTTAAAATCGTGCCAGAATTCTATTCTGCAAAACACTTTTTTGCAACATAATCAAAACTTCTTTACTGATTCACTGTTTTGTCCTATGGTACCCACCTTTCCGATATAATACTGTTAATATCAAAAAATAAAATCAGCATTGCTTTAAATTTTGATTTTCTCTGACAAGCTATTTTCAATCTTGGGGAAGATGGGTTTTTCCAATGCACAAATTATCTTTTTAATGGTGGGTCATACTAAAAAATTCTGATTTCATCACAAGTACAGATTACTTTTAGAAGATTGGAGTTGCACCAGCATATCGGAACAAAGTTCCTTATGTTGCTCTTTTCTTTCTTGTGCGAGAGTTCTAGGAAGAACTTTAGCCCAAACTTTTTTCATGTGAAGATCTTCCCACAAAAAATTTTTTCAGTGTATTTTTCAGCACAGCTAGTTGAGATATCATTTAAAACTCAATCGATGGTTTTGCTCAAACAATTTGACCTATTATTTTCCCATTTTCATCGGTTCTCGAAGGTGCCGATCACTGAGTGCATTCAATGTCTTCTACTTTCTCAGGCCCTTCAGTGAACCTTTTGTGCAACTTAAACACATGTAAATGTGACATAAGACTTTTTCGTAAGTTTGAGTAAGCTTCCGTAAACACACTAGGTGTTTTGCACAATTTTCAAAAAATTTCAACTCTGAGGACCCAATAGTGATAAATTTTTCTAAGCAGGTTCAGTTTTATTATTTTTAACTTCTCCATTGATTTGTCAAAAACATGTTTTTCAGTTTAATATTGAGATAACACTTTAATTTGGAAAAAAAAAAAAAAATCTTCTATTGATTAGTTGCTGATATAAAAAAACTAAAAAAAAAAAATTAGTTTATAATGACATTTAATGATGGAAAAGTTTTGTTGTAAGGCAAAATTTCCTTTTGGGAGATTTGGGTATGAAGAAACAAATTTGAAAACTGCTGACTAAATAATGATAATTGCGTTCAATTTTAAATTAATGATTCCTAAAATTCCTGCTAATTATAAGAATAATGTTTATTTAAATTAAATAACCGAAATTTTTTTACTAAATTTACTCAAAAAAGTTCACTGTATAAATAAGCAAAATTAATGTTATAGATATTATTTATATAATCGTCGATTTTTTTTTTCTCCCAAAAAGGAAAAATTAATAAAAAAAAATTTTTTTTTACCCCATTAAAAAAAAAAAAAAAAAAAAAAATTCCAAAGGAATTTAGTTTGCCGATTACTAGGCGTAACAAATGCTTATAGTTTAAAAATAATTTTGAACATACCTAATGGAGTAGATGGCTGTGTTCTTGTGACTACTCTGCCTCTAGATTTACGGCCTGGCTTTTCTTCTACTACACAATAAAATAAATACTTATTATTTAATACATATTTGTAAACTTTTAAGAAATTTCCTCCCTGACATTTTAACAATGCATTTAATTTAGTTCTAAACAATTTTATCCACCCTTTCATTAATTTCATCATAGTTACACTTAAACTGCATATTTTGGTGTTAGAAAATGCATAATCATTCTTCAGGATAATAAAAATGTTCAATTCCATTGTAAAATGCATTGTTTGTGGTAGGTAATAAAGAAACCACTCTCAGAAAATTCTGCATATGTGAACATTGGGAATAAGAAAAATTTTCAGAAAAGCAATATATAAATATCTGCGCAATCCAAACATTTATACAATTTAACTAAAGATCCATAACAGTTGGCAAAAAAGCAAATGCTTAATTTCTCTATTATGAATTTCTTTAGATAAAACAAAGTTTATTAATCACTCCTCTAATGAATAAATAGTAAACACTGAATTGAAGACAAGCTCAAGCAAGCAGAGCAAAAAAGATTATTGAAGCTGTAACCAACTTTGAATTCTATGTTAACCTATGGAAATAGTATGTTTTTGTACCACTGTGCTTTAAAGAAGAGTCGAAAATTATTCTAGAAATAATCAGTTTAAAGATTAAAGGAGAAAAAATTATTTAGGATATTTTATGTATGCATTGAGGAAAAAAATCAAAGGCTAATTTTAGCAATTAATTTTACCTTCTACACCATCAATGTAAATTTCTTCAATATCTTTATCCCTTGGTCTAAGATAGGATCTTTCAAGGATCGATGTACTAGCTTCAGGAAATAAAAAATTACAAACATTTAACACTGAAATTATGCTATGGTTTTAAATATAGAAAAGCTCTTTATGTTAGTTCTTAAAAGGAAAAGAAAAGAAAAAAAAAAAAAAAAAAAAAACATCAACTAAAGGTTGTTTCAGATAGTTTATAACAATAGGAAGAATCTATGACAATTTTACTTTAGTCGAAATACACTCATGTCCATAAATTAAGGATAATTCAGAATCACACAGAAATTGAACTCTAAAATAAAAATTTCACCTGTAGAATTATCACACACATCTTGAAGAAAAATATGCAAACAGGAAACCACCAGATGGTGCGGATAGTACACCACAATGACGAGAGTGTAAGAGAGGGGTATATAAGGAATGGTGGCAAAGAAGTAAAATTGTTCACAAGCGCTTTAAAAGCATTTCAGTGCAATAACCGCATAGTTATGGCACAAAGGAAGCATTTGGATGATTTTTTACGTGGTAGAATTATCGGACGACTGGAATGTGGACGTACCCAGCTGGAAGTATCCGAGGAATTTGGAATCGCCCAAAGTGTCATCTCCAGGCTTTGGCAACAATTCCAAGATGATGGTAATGTGAGTAGATGTTACAGCACAGGTCGCCCCCCAGTTGCAACGCCGAATGAGGACCGGTATTTAGCAGTTACTGCCAAAAGAAACAGACGGAGCACAGCATCAGACCTGTCTCGTCAGCTACCGGTACCACAGTTTCAAGGCAGACCGTGTACAGATGCTTAGGGCACATTGGTCTATATGCTCGTAGGCCTGTCAGATGTGTTCCACTTACCGCAACTCACTGTCGCCTGCAATTAACCTGGAGTAGAGAGCATGCATTGTGGACACCGCAACAGTGGTCTGGTGTGATGTTTTCCGACGAGTCTAGGTTTAGTTTGCAGTCTGATTCTCGCCGGACTTTTATATGGAGAGCGCCAGGTACCTGTTACCACCAAGAGAACACCATTGAACGACATCGTTACGGTGGTGCAGAATGGCTCGTTTGGGGAGGAATTATTCTTGGTTCCAGAACTGACCTGCATGTTCAGAGTGTAACCATGACAGGCCACATCTATCGGGATGTCATTCTGGAACAACATGTACGTTTGTTTCGGTTCGCCATGGGTGCTGAATTTCTGTTTATGGATGACAATGCCCGTCCTCACCGTGCAAACATTGTAAATGAATGCCTTCAATTGGAGGATATCACCCGTATGGATTGGCCAGCATACTCACAGGACTTGAATCCAATAGAGCATGTGTGGGATATGCTTGGTCGACGAATTGCAGCCCGTCAACCCCCTCCCACCTGTCAACTGGAACTTCGGAGGGCATTTCTTGATGAGTGGTGTAATATTCCCCAAGATCAGATTGATAATTTGATACTCAGCATACCTTGGCGTTGTAAGGCCTGTATTGCATCGTCCGAGAGACATACTCCATATTAACCATCATACTAACCATGTTATACTGTTTTTTGTAAATAGGTTCTTTTTTGAAATTTGCTCCAGGGAGTAAAAATTGCAATTTTTATAAATTATGTCAAACATATAGCATCTTTTTTGCTCTTTACCTTTTGTTTAATAAATAGAATTTACAAATAAGTCAAATTTATTTTGCTTCTGTCTCTTTCTTTGCCTGAACTTCATTATCCTTAATTTATGGACATGAGT
Organism: Caerostris darwini; assembly: GCA_021605075.1. Classification (NCBI taxonomy): domain Eukaryota; kingdom Metazoa; phylum Arthropoda; class Arachnida; order Araneae; family Araneidae; genus Caerostris; species Caerostris darwini. The sequence goes on along the minus strand of BPLQ01014457.1, from coordinate 61,733 downwards.
GTATCTCACAGAAAAGTTAAACAAATTTAGTAAAACATGTAATATCATTTCTAAGATAATTCAGTAATGACAAGAAAGTATGTAATCTGTGCTGATGAGTAACTTTATGGCATAGTGATATAAGCTGCACTACACAAAAGGTTCCAGCACACTCTCACCCTCTCCCAATTTTAAATTCTTGTTACACTTATAAGTAATACATCAAAATGATAAAAAAAAAAAAATACTAGAGAGACACTTTTACCTTTTATTCACATACTTCCAGTTTTTTTTTAAACTTATGAAAACTCTTATCAAACATTAACTTTTATTGTTGGCAAATTTGCTTTGCAAATATTTCTGAAGAAAACATCGTCACTGCAACAATTAGAATATTCTGTATCTATTCCAAATAAATTTTTATTTTCTAGTTGAATGTGAATGTTTTATTCTATCTGAATAGAAAACTTACTAAATAACTGATATATTGTGTTTCTTTTTCTGAAATCTCAAAGGAAATTTTTCTTATATATTCAATTGATACCATTTCAAAAATTCATATGTACAGAAAAATTATCATTTCATAATAATAAAAAGGATTTAAAAGATAAGTAATTTTTTTTTCACACAACAGATCAATGCATGTTTCTAATACATTTTATTAATATTGCTGTATTGTTTATAAAGAATGTATTAAAAAAAAAAACACACTCCAAACCTTCGGTATACTGACATGATATTAATCACTATGCCATGAAATTGCTTAGCAGCAAAGAACTTTAAAGGTATAAAATATTTTAACATTTTCATAATTAATTTTTCGAAAATTATTAAGAAGTGACTTTCATTACTTTACAGCTCCTGTTAGATTATCAAACTAGAATGTGCAGCGAGGGAGAAAGCTACTCAAAATGTAGCGTGGGAAAAGAATAAACAGGCGAATCAAGAAAATCAAAGATAAAAGCGAGAGCAAGAGTGCAGGGAAAGGACAGTCACAGAGAACATGTTATTAATTAGTTTTAGTATTGAGAGGAGAGGACTCATTGATTTGGAGAAGACCCATAAAACAGAAAGGAACACCAGTATCCTGTTTTCGCAAAGTATTGTATTCAATTTTCTTCTTATCTCTAAGTGGTTTATTGCTAGGGTTTATGTTTGTTGAATAGTGTTATCTTTATAAATATGTTGTATTTTGAATTTGTTCAAGTTATAGAGAAGTTCCTTGTAAAGCAGGTTCCTTACTACTACTTTGTCCAATAAACATTCTAACCATGACATTAGTTTCTGATCTTCCTTTGTTAAACTAGCAACCAGAAGTGGGAGACACAGTTGGAAGTTGAACATTTTTGAAGGAATTGGAGACGAGCATTGATTTAAAAATCTGACTCCAAACTCTTTTATAAAAACATTTTTCCAAAATTCTAGGAATTAATATTAAAATTAGATATTAAGGAGGCAATTCAATTGTACTCCTCATATTGCATCCAGTAGCAAACTCTTACTGCTTTAGCAGCAAACTATGTGTTCAGACTTTTCTCAGCAATGAAGCTTATAAAAAGCTAACTTGGATGAATAATGAAAGATCTTATAGAAACTATTCTATTATTTAAAAAAAAAAAATTTGAATAGAGAATCTTAAAATGTATAATTTTGCTTGCTTAAGCTATTTTATACCTTAGTAGTACTTTTAATTTGGGATTGCTATTTTTAAAAGATATATATATTTTTTTGTAAGAAAATTTAGAGTACAAAAATGTCTTAAGTTAACACACAAATACTACACTTTTTAAAACTAAAAAAATACATTGTTAAGCAAAAATTGCTTTTATAGGACATATTAATCAAATAAAAATCATTGAATATATTTCACAAATTCTTCTAGATCCACTAATAAAGATCATAGCATACAAAATTAAAATTATGGGAAAAAAAATCAAGAGTTGGCATATAAGTCCCAGTTCGACAGCCAAGAATTGAAAGTTAATTTATTTCTTTAGTTGCAAAGAAATCATGCAGTGGAATGTTATAATTAGAAAACTTGTACATGAGTAATAATAATTTTACACCTTACTCCTATAACTTATTTAATTTTTTTTTTCATTTTATATAACTTCAACACAATTCGATTTTATATCAATTGCAAGATTAAAATTTCATTAGATTAAAACACAATTGTCACATCATTAACACTTCACAAATGGGGAAAAAAATAATATTTTTACAATAATATTAGCAATATTATTTTCAGAAATTCTAAGTTTAGCATTACTCTTTCCCTTGCAGAAAAAATGTAAAAAGTTTAAATTTACAAACAATACCATTCTTTTTATATTTCTAAAGTAAAAGACATGTTTCCTCCTCTTGAACATTGTTGATCCAGATTGTTGCATTTTAAAACACTTTTTTATACTTAAACATCTTAAAATAAATACATTCAATGTACAAAATGAAAATTGACGATGCAAAAACTTAGCAAAAAAAATTTTTTTTTTTTCACACTAATGAAACCATAAAGCTTCAATATAAATAAATTACACTGCTAAAAATGTGATCAGTCAGTCAGGAAAATAAAAATGTCTTATTTTAAAAAGGGGCAACTATCATCATAATTACACTAAAAATTAAATACAATGTTTACACAATTAGTTGGGAGGATGAACATGAAAACAGCTATTTCCTAAAAAAATATTTCATTATACTTTCTGGTGGAATAAAATGATACATTACAAAAACAATAATCAATCAAATGAGATAGCCAAAGAAATATTTCCAATCAACCTCAACCTGGTAGAAGACATGTAACTTAACTATAATTCACTTTTCAAAGAGGTGTCAATAACAAATGATATTTCAAACTTATAGACATATATGAGGATACTGAAAGATACAACATATTCTAATGAATTTATTTTTATAAATTCATACTTCATTTAGTAAAAGTAAGGAGACCCAGAGCGTCACAGAGATTATAATTTTTCATTTAAATAAGTCGCCAACTATAAAAATGAGAAGCTAACTTTCATATGTGATATTGCACATTAAATATTTAGGTTATTTATACTTCCAAATATTACAATATCATTCTATAATGACTTACAACAAAGAAAGTTATTAAGATTAAGAACATAAATATACTTTGATCATGGATTGCTTGGAGTGGTGTATCCAGTTTAACAGTGGAAATGGATGAATCGATTCAGATATACGTAGCACAAAGTTGCTTTGAAAAAAAAAAGTATCATAGCGATTGTGGAATTTAAGCCATCTAGTTTTTCTTTTAATAGTAAAGTATCAAAAATGTTAATTATAAGAAATTATAATTCTTCCTTATTTCTATTAAAATCTTCCTCTAAATAACATTTCCTCCTCAATGATGCAGCTGTGAGTCCATCACACTTGCTCTCTTGCAAATTTTTTGTATGATTGGTGGTTGGACTACATATTAGTAACTTGAATGAATAAAGGAAAAATGTTAAAAGTTATTTTTGATCAGGAAATCAAGAATGCACACATAAATTTAATGTTAAGCAAAACATTTATGATTGCAGAATGATTAAAATGATATTAATACTTAAAAATCTAAATCCAAAAATTGTTTATAAACTTAACTAATATATGAAAATAATTAATTTTATATTAAAGCAAACTATACTACTAATGAAACAATTTATAATATGGTAACATAATCTGGATGAAATTTTCTTTTCTGAATTTTTCTTATAATTCATTCAAAGGCAAGATTTTTTTTACTGGACAATATTTCTAGATAAAAAAAAAAAAGCACGGTGAAAAATCGGAAACAAAAGTAATCTACATAATATATTTTTTAAAGTTACCTAGTTCAATTTCCTCACTGCTATTGCCATCTTCTTTTTCAATGGGAGCAGCAGACGCCTTTCGTCGAGATGATTTCTGGGCTAAATAAAGGTAAAAATGGACTTTTAGATAAAAATTTCTCAATAACTTCATTTTTATAAAATATTACAGTAGCATTAAATATTTTCCACCATTTTTCTTAATATTGGAGCAAAAATTATTTGAAATTGCTTCCAAAAGTCATATAAGTAATCAAATTCTTTAAATAGTTTATTAAATCACTTTATAATAGTGCAAATTCTGTTTAAATAAAAAAAAATACTTTTCACATAAGTATTCTTATTCATCAAATGTAAAATCCACATCACTTAAAGTATATTTCAAATACTTCATCACAATTTTAATAATGGCATACCAGAAGAATTATTACTCAATTTTACCATTTATAGAAGAACAAGATGGAAGACTGTAATGAAGTATAAAATTAATTTGGAAACTAAAATACCAAAAATTGAATTAACAAAATGTGATTAATAATAAATATCTTTGTTAATGTTGGTCAAATCCTAAATAATATCTATGCATAAAATTAAAATATTCCAAATTTTTTATATCGAGTGATGATTTGATAACAGTTATCAAATCATAAACATTTTTTCTTGATTTCAACCTTTCTTTACACGAATGTTCATGAAATAAAATTCAACAACATCTTAAATCTATATTATTTAAAATTGAAAATGGATCTAAGTAAAAGTTTGAAGAGATAAGCACAGTTTATTTTAGAAAATCATAAAAATTATTTTATCAAAGGAAACATTGAGAAAATTGTATGTTTCTTTTTGCTAATATTGATATTAAGATAATGAATGTGCAAGTAATTCTTAAAATAATGCTTTAAAATAAAAAATGTATCTTGCCTTATTAATACATAAACAAAATTTAAATATATAAACTAAAAAAAACAAAACATTTTAATATATAAACATATCAATATATTTTAATAACTAAATATAAGCATTTTATCCATATATACATTTATAAGGAGAAAAATTGTATCTTCATGACAAAGTTAAAAAAAATCTAATATAAAAACAATACATCATAAAGCACAAAACAATAATTTTTTTAAATCTCATATTCATATTTATTGCAAAAGCTATGATACTAAAACAAAATTTTAATTAGAATTATGCAATTTCAAATTATAATTAATAAAATAATTTTTAAGAATTACCTGGAATTATTTTCTTTGATGAAGGTGTAATACGAGCTGTATTTCTTCCAGATCTTCCTCTCCTTTTAGGAGGAGATTGTATTATAGCTAAAATAGTAATAATAAATAAATGCTACTATAAAACACAATTCCTTTTACAATAATAATTATTATTAAATTAATACCTTTTACAATCAATTGCTTTATACCTAGTTGTACAATCATTATGCAAACAAAAATAAAAAACTGAATTTCTACTATAATAAATGAATTAAATAAATTTCAATTTGCTCTAAAATGAGGTATGAAATTGTTAGAACAGCAGACATGCCAACATTCAGCTCATCCTGTTAACAGCAATAGCACAATTACATTCCTGAAGCAGAATTTGGGAAAACAAATTTAAAAAAAAAATATTTATTCTATACAAAATGTTTTTTTTCCAGCTGTCAGATACTTAGTTAGCAGTTTAGAAAAAATATTTTTACACAGTTATATCATTAAAATATAAACTATTGCCCCTAATAATTTTATAAATATAGTCATTTAAGTAAATATTTGTTTAAACAGAGAACACAATTCTAAATTTTCAAGCACAGATTTTAATTTACGATGACTCAGACATAGCTGCATGACAGCATCTTGAAAACATTTTCAAATCATTAATATAACCTTAGTCTTCTGTTCTGCCTTTTAATAAAAAACATCTTCAAAGGCCGTCACTGTTCTACTTCAAATAACTCTTGCAACAATTTAAGTGAATTAACTGTTTTGTGCTTTTCTTTATATAGGAATAACATAAAAAAATAATGTTTTTTTTCAAGTGGCAAATCCAGTTCTTCGAGATATGCAAATAAAATTAAATGACTTATACAATCATTGAGGATCATATTTGCATTTTTTCTTTGATTAATCTTATCACGCTTTTGAATTTTCCCAGTCATCACAGATAGATTGTCAAAGCAAAATGCACAGCATTTTGTTCAGTGTATTCGAAATTTTTCTAATTTTGCATTTAATAACTCTAAAATATTTTCAACTGAGGTGTTACTACTAAGCTTTATGAGAACATCATGCATTATTCCCCCCCCCATCCCCCACAAAAATGCATCCTAATAGATGACTATAACAAGAAAAAGTTTTTGTTAGCCGAATTATTGCTACCAGTCGTTAGAATGAATTAAAAATCTTTTTATACCATTGCAATTCTTTCTGTCAATGATTTTGAAAAACTTTTGATGATTGCCGTAGTGTTTACCCAAGCATAGCTGTATTTAGATACAGAAACATTTGCTTGAAAAGAGATCACACTTGATTAATTAAAGATAATGGGCAGTTATGTTCCATTAAAAAGTTAATGAAGAATTCTTAAGCTCTAATTACATTTAGGTCATTGAGCATACTTCAATTTTTTTCCAGGTGCTATCAGTAATTGTCTTTGCTGTCATGTGCATAATATTGATACTAAATATCAAGCAATAAAAAATGTAATTTGAAACTTATTTTTTTCCTTTCAGATTTTGTCATGACATGTTATATTCCTTTTTATATATATACGTTGCATACGTTATATATTTGATATTGCTGCTGTATGCTCTATACGAATTTGGTTCAAGTGTTAAGTAACTCTTCATATATTACGGAGATAAATGCTAGGAAATTAAGTTAAAAACTATATAACTGCTAACGACTGAGTTGCAAGAAGGCAATACAATTAGACAATGGGATTTTGTTTAGCTCTAATGGATTTATAACCAATTGCCCTATGTTTCTGCCAGTACAGTCACTATTTAAAGGAGTGAGATGAGAAATTACTAGCAAACTACTTATACTTAGTCCTGTAGTTAAAATAAGTAGCATCAACTGGGAACAATTCTTTTGTTGTTATTGCTCCAATCTATCACAATAGAAAATGTTTGTTCCTTCAACTGAACAACAATGGAAGATTTAGACTCATTAGCCATTAATTTCATAATATCTATTGTTTTAATTCTACCTGATCAGAAGCAGTATGCTGCTTTGCATTTTGGAAACATTTTCTTTAAAAATGGACCTATATGGATGGCACTAGCTACAGGCAAATTATATTCGACTATAAACAAAGTAAACAGGCATTAAATGTGAATAACACTATTATGTTCAACACTAGCACTAAATAAATATATATATATATTTAATAAATAATTATTTTGTTTACATTTATTCATCATGTTCGATTGATGTTTATCGGACTTGGTATGAGTAATTACATCTTCACTTCCACCATGTGCTATATTAATGTCAGTACTAAAATCTAAACAAAATACAAAAGAAGTAACCTTCCTACATTTAATTATGTAAGGAAATTTCTTTGTGTAATAGTTCTTAAATTCATCAAGTTTTTTTTTATATTAATTTAGCATTCATTGTTAAACATAAAGTCACACATGCAAAGCATAGCAATCGATCGAATACTAAATCCATGCAAACAGAACACAGAATTTTGGGAAGTTGGGGAGGGAAAAAGATCAATATGTTTTTTTCCCTACATCACACGAGCCCTGACTCAGTTACAAATTTTTTTTTTCTTCTTTTGTAAACAGCCATGTCCATTTCAAAGGTGTGATGCTAAGCTTTCAGATGAGATATTTTCACTTTAATAGATCACTTTTTATTTTTGATGGATTATATTTGTACACATTTTCTATTAATGATTAAACTGACATTTAAATAACACTCCGATTCCAGATAAATTTTTTTATTTAGTAATAATTCTTACTTTAGGTTAATATTAAAATTACTTTATTCACTTTATTCTCAAAGCTTTAAATTAGCTGAATTAAATTTTAAAAAGTTCAAAATTAGTAATAAGAGCAATAAAATTCTATGCATGCACTTTTAGCAAATAGTAAACAGAATATTAAATAAAAAATATTTTATCAAGAAACTCCAGTAAATAAAAGAAGAGATTTACCAAGCTAACCAATATAACAGACATTAATTAAAAATTATCAATGCTATATTTGCTAATTTGTAATGTTGAAATTTGGTATTTGTAATATGTGAAAATTTTAATTTGAAAGATTAAATTAGTATTTAATAAATGTTATACAATGATAATAAAGAAAAAATATTTACGTTCTACTTCTTCATCACTTGATAATTCAAGTATGTCATCTTCCTCATCTGCATTCAATCGGGGAAAAAATAAAAATTAACAACACTAACTACAATTAAGAGTATTCTTCAATTTTTTTTTTCAAAATAAGTATTTTAAAATATTTCAAGTGATGTATATAATTAATAATTTAAACTAACATACTAACAGCATATTTTTCACATAATGCAACTTATAAAAGGTTTTTAGATTAATATAAACTGCGTTAATTTCTTATATTTGATAAAGAAATTTTTGATAATTTGATGAAGATTCAAAAGATCAAAATGAATGTAAATTATGAGGAAAAGATTCTGTAAAAGATCTTTGAAAGAAATGTAAAATAACACATGAATAAAAAACACAGAAATAATTCTTGTAATTTATATTCCATTTAACAAATGGGAAAATGGCTTAATTTAATTTTGAATTATAATGTAACATTCACCTTACGAAAATAAAAATAAATTGTTAATGTTTCAATTAAAAATTATTAAATGTTCTTAAATAAACAGATTATTCAAGTAGGTAATACAGTAATAAAAAGTATATCATTAAATTGGTGTAAAAATTAACATATATTACACAACTTAATTACTTTATATTAAATATAAAGATAATACCAGAAGTTTCATTTGCATTCGATGGAGCCACAATAGTCACTTTTTTAGGAGACTTTTCCCTTTTTCTTAAAGGAGTGATAACAGCTAAAAATATAAATATGATATATATTCATGAATAAACCAATAAATTTTCTTCACAGACATGTTTAAAATACTTCAAACACATACATTAACAAGCAGATTTTATCTAGGAGTTTAATTAAAAATGTTTTTATATTTAATGTCAATTTTTTTAAGTGTTATTGTTTACACAAGGATTTTCAATTAAACATTACTGGTTATAGAAGTAAAGAAAATATTATAAAAATATCTCATAAAAAATAATATAATTTAGTAACCAAACAGTTACAATTTAATTCAAAATACATTTAATAGATATAATAAATTACTACAAACATACTGATGCAATTTTTAGAATCAATTTAATAAAAAATGAATGCTAGTCCTAAATATACTTCAGCAGATACAACGATTAGGTTTTGTACAGTAACACAAAGTAACTAATAAATAAAATACACATTGTTAATAAAAAAAAAATCTACAATAATTAATGATTTTAAAGAAGAAAAGGCAATATTACATGCTTATAACAAATATTATTGATAAATATATATACCTAAATCTTTTTTAATGTGATATATTCCTAAAAATTAACCATAAAAAGAATTACTGACACCATTTTTTTTTTGTGCTATCAGTAATTAATTTCAAAAATTTAAAATTTTCTTAATTGAAGGAAGAATGCAATTTTATAAAATTCTATTTCTCTGATATACAGTTTTCCTACCACCTAGCTTAGACTTAGGGCTGATTGAGTACATGTGAATAATATAACATTAAAAAATTTTGCATAGAAAAGACTTAAATGTAAAAAAAAAATTTTAGTATTTAGTACTCACGTTGTAATGTTTCTTCATCATCATCCTTTTTTTCGACATTAGGTAGAATTGAGCTTAATCCTTAACAGAGAAATATTAAAGATTAATTTGAATTAAAAATTTATAAATTCTAGGTAATATAATATTAAAATTTATAAATATATACCATTCAATGTTATAATTGGAATGAATATTTATTTTTGAGCAGTTCTGTGAATTAAAAAAAGCATAGCATACAAGGCATATATTAATTCATATAACAAATGAATATATTTTATATTATAGAGATAATAGTTATATCTTATACTTACTACTAATATGTTTTTTAGCAGTGTCAATTAATGTTGGATATAAGGATGATACAGGAGATGCTTTGGGTGACACATTCCCAAGAAGTCTTTTGGGAGTAGATAAACTTTTCTTCTCTTTAAAATGGATATGTTTAATATAAATGACAAAAATTTAAAAGACACATATCAGCAAATCTTTTTATGAAAATTTGATATTTACAGTACTACAAATTTTTACCCACTTATAGGAATGAAATAAATTTTACGTAAGTCAATTAAGTAATCGCAAAAAACAAGGAAAATAAAAAATGCTAACATAATTCAAGGAAAGGAGCCTCTTCAAACAAGAAAGTATTAGTTCAGTGGAACTAATAGATATATGAACGCTAGTAAAAATTATACATAAAAAAAAACCCTATTAAATGTAAAAACAAGTGCTGTCTAATTTTCAATGTGAATACTTTTAAGGTCAAACTTAAGAGAGAAATATTCTAAAATTTGTGATTTTTTAAATAAATAATGAATTTGTACTGCAAATAGTTAAGAGATGTATTTTTCATATTATTGTTCATTATGAAAAATACAATTAAACACTATTTGCATCACAAATTTCTTGAAGAATTACATAGGATAAAAAACTAGCATAAGAGTTAAATATCATTTTCATTTCCTGAAGTAAAATAATTTTTGATCATTAATCAAACAATTTCTTTTAAATGAAATTCTTATTTGTTTTTTTCCTAAAATAGATTATAATTTATGTAATAAAAGATATGATCCTTTTGACAATGTTCACTTTTTGATACAGTAATTAATCCCTTCAAATCTTTTCCATAGATTGATCATTATACGGTCTAAAGCTCATCTTTTTCTTTGTGATCAATAGAATCTCACTCACACTTATACATGATATTCTGACTTACAATCTTTTTGTCACACACTTTCTTTAACAATAAGAAACACTATGAAATCTTTTGTCACCCAACACTCCCTTGGTAGAATACTCGATGCAATAGCAAACTTTTGCATTAAGCTCGATCTTAACTTTTTCGCGATCTCTGGATTTTTGCAAGAAAATTTCTACCAAACTTTGTTGTTACATTTCTGAGCTAAAGAAACATTATTGGAATTCTGTTTGTTCCTCTACAAGCTATAATGGCAAAATATATATTATTAAAGCAGTTCATAATAAAGACAATATTCTGGTCAGTAATAAGATCTTCCCTACAAGTACTAATTTTGTTATTTCAGATCCAAATCAATAAACTAATATGTTAGCATCTCCTTTCAATAAACTCATCGACGACCAGTTTATTAATTTTGATATTTCCGATGATTGCAGCAAATATTACAGTAGGCCTATTACTTTTAGTGAGCTTAAAGATGCTAATGGCACTGCTCCCAATACTTCTGACAATGATAAGATTAAAAAAAAAAAATTAATTAAAATTTTAAATTAAATGCAAAACTAAAATTATTCCTGAGCATTATTTCCAACAACTACTTTATATCTTTAATAGTATTTGGTCACCAGTGTTATTCCAGAGGAATGGTTAACATCAAAAATCATACCCACTCTTAAATCTGGTAAAGATAACATTTCCCCTACCTCATATTGCCCAATATCCTCAACTTCATTTTAAGCAAAATCTGTGAAAGTACTGTACTCAAGAGGATAATTCACTTTACTGTTCCTGAAAACTTCCATCCTTATTAATCTGGCTTTATTCCTTTCAGGGATTGCATGTATTTGTCCTCATTTCTACATTACAAAATGGTTAAAGCAAAAAAATGCAAAATTTTTTTCATTTTTCTTAAATTAGACATTTTTTCTGCTTATGATTTGGTTTGCAGTGATGATCTTATTTATAAAATCTTATAGATCATTAAAAAGTTGAAACCACTTAAAGCAATTGCAGGTTGGGGTTATTAGTCCTGGTATTTAATTCAAATAACAAATTTCATAATTCGTAGCTTACTGGAATATGGAGCTCCTATCTTTATCTCATCCAGCCATAGAAACTTCCAAACACTAAACTCTTTATATAGCATCTTGATTTAGGTTTTGCAACACTCCTCCAAAGTGGACACTGATTCCCATTTTATTAAAAGAAGCTGGTCAATTTTGTTTCAGAAGCTGTATATGCTGTCACAGTACTTATTTCTCAAACAAATTTCTTTTGATTCCTCTTCTCTTTGCTCAGGAAATCAAATCCCCAAATTGAAGAACTTCCTTCCTCTTACTTTTTTCTTTGCAAACCTTCTAGACAACTTAGACATTTAACCATCCAATATAATTCCAAACCCCCCCCCCCCCATTAGTTGAAACTCTGAAGTCCCATTTCATCTTGATGAATTATCTTTCCTAACCCAACAGTTACTCTGAAATCATCAAGCACCTTTTTCAACATTCAATAGCAGTCATTTCTTTTTCATGTCTTCTTCAGGACAGATTTCAAATTACATCCCTTTTACAGTATGACCCTCATTAATTTTTAACTTTGTCAACTTTTTGTATCTCTAGTATTTAAACAGCATTTAAATAAATTTAGATAAAGCAGCATCCACAAGCATAAATTTCAAACCACGTTAAAAGATATATGTTTGAAATAACTTTTGCCTCCATGATTTTTCTGTGCTGATTATATATTTTGGACAAATGCATAGCATCTAACAATCTTCCAAACTAATTTTATTCACTGTTTTTCGTATTTCAAAATTAATAACATTTTAAATCACAGTATTAAAGTAAAAGAGTTCTGTTGATATAAATTAATATAAACAAATCGAATTTGCATTTAATGCAAGATTGTTGAATTATTAGAAGGAAAAATAAAATGTGAGCCTGTTATTAGACAAGTAGATGATTAATACAAAGTTAGGGTTGAATTGACATTGGCATGTCTTATTTAAAAAAAAAAAATTAAAAAAGTGTATACTGAAAAAAAAAAGGTAAGATAATATATATATATATATCATTATGAAAAAGAATTTATAAAATTTAAACCCAATAATTAATTTCAAAATATGCATAAAGATCTTACCATTATTAGGTGATGAATAAGAAGATGGACGAGCATCTAATTTCATATTTGCTAAAAATAACTCAACACTTTCTAAGAAAGCTGCTTTCATTTCAGTTATACGCTCTTTCCAGTCAGCTTCCATTTTATCAAAAATGGTTTGCATGGCAAGAAAAGTTTCAAGTTTTGCCTTTGCAAATTCAGTGCAGGCATTCAATCTCTCAGCAGCCCCGAACAGTCTAGAAGTTGAATCTGGTTCTCGTATAAGCTTAGAAATTCGAAAATCCAAGTTAGATAAGCAATTTTCAACATTTTCATTCAATACAGATTTTAATTCATCGGAACTTTTCCTCAGCAAAGCAAATGGCTTCTCGTCCAGCAAAGCCATATCCAGATCTAAGACAGAAAAGCGTTTTTAAGCAACATAAAAATTACTATAAAGCATTTTAAATACAATTATTTTATTTCCAACAGTAAAACAAAAATAAATTTATTATTACCTTTCTAGCTTTAACTAGAAGGCCAATTAATCAAAAATATTTTTTTTACAATTTTATTACTCAAGCTATTTAGGATTCTAAGATTTTACAAGTATTTAAGAAAGTTCAAATTTCTTCTAAAGCTGTATACGGACCTAAGAGAGACAGAATTTTAAGCACTGCACATCCAACTTGCTTGCTGAAATTTGGATAAGTCATTTGGTTTTGATATTTAGTCATGTATCAAAGGATTTACAACCTTCTGAAAGATGACCTGATGGTTGCTGATAAGGGAAGACAGCAGGGCTAATTTTTGGAACTCAAAACAGCTATGTTTAATTAATTGAGTCAAATCTGACTTAAAAATTCAGCTACAACTATTTTGAATAGTTTGTGCAATATTCTCCAAAATGTAATGACGAATGCCAGATGTCAAAATTATGCCAAACAAGAAACATGTTTCAATGAAAACAAATATCAGGTTAAAATTAAAAATGTCAATTATCAACAACGGAAAAATAGATAAAATGACAAAAGAAACTCCAATTATCAAGTGTAAATATCACCAGTTTGATGATGTGATTAAATATCATCTTGTAGCTAAAATTACTGTGTTCTATAAAAAAAAAAAAAGGAAATTAATAAGCTTTGACAATTATTAATTCTGCCAGATAAATAATTAATATAATATGTGTCCCTCTAATTTCTCTTCTTCATTGTTATGTCTCGGGCTTTACAGTATGACCCTCATTCCCTCTGTACTTATTTTTTTCTAATAGTAGATATAGAGTACCCCTAGTTTCGCTCCAATTTTCTATCCTTTCGTGTATGGCAACTCTTTTGTATGATTGCCTGTCTGGTTTTAAAGGGCAGGAGAGGCCAGTTATGAGCTGTCCGAAATTTATGATTAATCTTATTTTAAAAGTGGTTGCCCAAGATGCTAGTTGTAAGTGTGCTTCCAAACCAACCAATTATGGATTATCAATATTATAACCCGAGTAAAAAAATAAGAATTATATTATACAAAATAAATTAATTTGTTTATTTAGATATTAAATTTTTAGCATATTAAGCCTAGAATTTCTGCACTTCATAATTAGAATGCATCCTGCTTTGGTTAATTTCTCTGTATTACCGTGGGGAACTATTTCACAGAGGAAACAGCAATTAAATTTATGCAGGTAGTAAATGATGCAATTAGAATTAAATTAAAAAGGTGTGTTCAATTTATTTTTAGTGGTTATATAATGTAAAAAAATTTTTAGGAGAGTTACATGAATATTCCTTGTATAAGTTACAAATGCATATGTTCACTATACTACATGAATAAATGATTATGTTTAAGTTTTTTTGTTGCACATCCAATCATGAATTTCTTGCATTAATAACTTTAAATGAATAAAATTCAAATTATGTATCTATAAAAAGTATTTAATTCATTTTCAATTTTTACTGCCAGCTCTTACAAGGGTTAAAAAAAAAAAAAAAACACCATTTAATGATATACAAGATGGTCATATTGTTCTGAAATGTTTATAAGCAAACAGTCATAACATACATAAATTATGATCATACATGCAAAAAATAACACACTTTTACATTTTCTGAACTATAACTTATAATTTAGGTTGTTACACTAATCCCTATTAACCTTAAGTTCTGTATATTCTGGTAACAGCCACTACTAACTACTGTACTTCTATAATTTATCACTATCTTATAGCTTTCAGCTCTCCCTGCAAAATATTAACCAAATAAATTTTAGTGATGTGCTTATAATTTTGTTTGTGCTGACTATAGATGCTTTACAACATTCACAGCTCGTGGATGTGGGGTTTTTGTTCTGCTGTGGTCTTTCAGAACTGGACTCAAACTCTTTTAATTTCCTTAAAATGCAGTATACAAATTAATTCCCTTCATTTATTGACTATATCCATGTAGCTTTTCATTATAACTTGTAGCAATTTTTGCCTTAATACACAAATATACTCATGTACGTATGAGTGCACGAATACAGATATACCAAATCAAATTATGATCCAAATTAAAATGAATAAAATCCTTCTAAGTCAGATTTATATCCCTCTCTATATTTAATTAAACGTAGTTTTAGTCAATAAATTTAGATTTGTACTCTTATTTCAAATAAATTTGTTTTCACCATTTTATTATATTTCATCATAAGCAGATTACAAACATTAATGCAATACCACATGAGCAAGTACAAGTTATATTAACAATGTTTCTATAAAAAGGAAGTACACCAAACATTGAAGAATCATTGATAAGAACAAAGGCTACTGTACAGAATTATTACAATAATCATCTTAAGTAAAAGCATAAACTTGAGGATATTAGACATTTAAGAGAAGAGCTAAAAATTTAATACTTAGTTTATAACAGATATAGCGGATGAAAAACATTAAATGTATCATAAGATTTATAGTAAGTTTCTGAATAAATTTTTAAAAACGAAAGTAGCAAAAACTGAAAAATTAATTTTTTATTCTGAATAAATAATTTTTCAAAACGATAGAAAGAAAAAACAATCAGAAAAAAAATGGAAGCTATGGAGTAATCAGGAGAAAAACAAAAGTCGGATCACAATTTTGCAAGGACTAAGAATGAAATCATAAAAATATTATAATTTGACTAATAATGTATTACATTCATGCAACAAATTAACAAAATACAAAACGATACTGAATTATGTATGAGTATTTCAAATTACTATATTTCAATAATCTTTACAAAATTATAATACTTTACCTTAATTGTCTGAAACTATATCCTTCAAATTAAGAAATCAGTAAAACGAATAATTGATTGAATCAGAATTATTCTTTCAGAAAGTAAAACAAAAAAAAAATTGCCTGCACAAATTCGTTTATTTGTGTAATTATCAGATGCGCAGCCGCGAAAAAGTTGAAAATTGTGTTATGTTGCCACTTTATTTAATTAAAATATTTTAAAGCAGTAATAAAATAAAAATGTTCAAACAGAATTAAATGAAAAATGAAAATTTCTTTGTATGATACAATAACAAAATTTATTTTAGAACAAGAAACTCTGAAGAACATATTATTATTTTTTCTTTTTTTATAGTTAGAAGTAGAACTGCTCCGCTGTTAGCAATAGAGCTACAAACCAAACCAAACTGTTGTTAGCAGAGTTAAATTAATATACTGTATGTATATAGAAACCACCTCTCCATTGTAAGTAACACATAACGGCATTTTTTTTTTTTAAAGTTCCATTCCATTTATGAGATATGAACCCATTAGATTATTTAGCCGACTAAATTTATAATAAATTCAATTGAAATAGCCTTATAAAAAATTATTTTATATAAAAGAAATGAGGTCCTATATTCAATAGAGGTATGCTTATAAAATTTCAAAATTTCAAAATAATAATAAAAATTTTCATTGAAAAAACTTTGTGTGAAAAGACTACAGGAGGTCAGATCGCACCTTTCACCCGTCAGAATGGCTACCACTCTGGCACATCTTACCACAGATTTCGGATTCGAATCCAGGCGCTGCCATAAATGTTTGTAGTGGTTCTGAATACTATATTTAGATAGAAGATACCACTTTAATTAGATGCCATATGCATTAAATGACCATAGGGCGACAAACCAAATTACATAAATTTATGTCGTGTTTTCCTAAACATCATTTTAAGCAACAATAAGAAGATTATATAGAATATTTAATCGGTTATTACTTCTTTAGTGGAGCGCACGGTGCAATAGACTATTAAAACTGAAAAGATTTTTGTATCATGCGAGTACTCACCTTTCTCACGACCTTTTTATTGAAAACAAAGGAATTTTTGTCAGATTACACAGTTTGATTTCCCAACTTTAAAAAATATGTATTAGGCTTTCATTTGGACTTCTACGTGTTAAAATGTCAAAATTTATAAAATAATCAAAACTATTCACAACAGAAACTATCATTTCCTCCGTAACAAATGCACTTGTACGAACACCAATTTGATCATCATTGATCCGATTCAACACGCAAATCTTCTAGCATCATATTTCAGTAAACCCTCTGACATTTGATATTGTATTACATTTGATTTTCCGGACGATTTCTCTCACAGCTAGAAAGATTTTTTTTTAATTTCAATAAATTACAAGATCCTATATGTTTAGATCCTCATATTTCCTCAGGCAATGATGGCATTCAAGCTAAATTAATTAAAATTCTTCTTAATCATTATCTTCATCAGCTGCTTCATATTTTTAACAGAGCTTGGTTCACCGGCAATGTTCCATAACAGCTCGATGAATAGTTCAATGCACAAGTCATCTCAATTCTTAAGCCAAGCAAAGACAGCACTTTCATTACCTCCTTCCAATCAATTGCCTAATATCTGTTTTAAGCAAATGTTTGAACGAATTGTGCTTAAGAAAATCTTTCCTTTTTCATTTCCAGACAAATTCAATCATTATCATACAATATTTATTTATTTTAAAGATTCTGTGCATTCTTTGTCTTTACTTCACAACAAGATCGTCGAAGTTAAAAATGCAAAAAAGAAAGAAGAAAAAACATTTTTCTTAAAATTGGACATTTTTTCGGCCTACGATTTTGTTTGGAGTAATGGTCTACTTTATAAAATCATACATGTTGGTATGAAAGGCACAGCCACACAATGGATATTTAATTTCATCACAAACAGGAAATTTTACATAAAATGGAGAAACACGGTTTCGTAAAAGACATTTTTTTATTTAGCAGTGATAATAGTCTCGAAAAAGTTATCATTAATCTTCCAATCACTCTCTATAAAATCACTCAATGGTGCCAAATATGGAAATTCCCCATCAACCTGAGAAAGGTGAAGCGGTATATATTTCAAATAAAAAAGAAATACAAACTCAACACTTACAGATTCACAGTATTAATATTCCAAGGAAACGGCATGCCTGATTTCTTTTTTGTTATACGTAGCTTCTTGAATATGGGTATCATATTTTTATATATTGCCATAGGGATCTCCAAATTCAAAACATTGTGTTCCATTTAGATTTACGTTTCGCGACAAGTCTTCCTAAATGGACACTGGTCCCCATTTTACACAAAGAAGCTGGTCAGTTCTACTATTTCAGAGACAACTTATGCTGACAGAGAGCTATTTATCTAACAAATTTCTTTTGATTAATCTTCTCCTCTGATTATTTCTTACATCTGGAAATCAATCTCTCAATCTCAAGATTGAAACATCCAATTTCTATTCAGACTCTTTTTGAAAATGTTTCTAGTCAGTTCAAACCTCTGACTTTCCGATTTAATTCCCAATTTATCACCAGTAAGTCAATAGTTACCCTACATATATCATTAAAATTCTCTTAGAATAATCTAAAGAGAAACGCTGGAAAGACAAGGTTATTTTATCTTCTGATGCACATAAGAATTAACGAAAACATTCAATATTGTTCGACAACGGCATTCTTTTCAAGATTTCCAATTATAATAGTGTTTTCACAGGTGATGGTGCTCTTGGATTGATTTTAACTATTTCGTCATATGCCCTCTCTTCTCGCAACAATATTATATTTATAGACAGTCTGTTGGTTCTTCAAGCTTTAAAAAATTTGACCTTTAAGTCCAATCGCGTTATCAAACTACCCATAAGTTAATTAAAACGCGTCTTAAATGACATTTAAACAATTACATTTATTTGGTCTCGTCATGTTTTCATGTCCTGATGTTGGCATGACAGAAAATGCATATCACTTGCAAAATCAGTAGCAGACACCATTCGTTTTCTTTGGATACCCACGAGGATCTTACTATTCACCAAAAATGAAGACACCACACGAAACAAAAGATCAAAGGACAAGCAGAAAATACACCCCAAGAATTTATTCATTTAAACAGTCTCACTGACGTTTCCCTACATATAGGAAGGAAGACGTACTACTTTCTCGATATATATATATGTATACATATTTATTGCATTTATCTATTTCTGCTTAAATGCATTTACTGTTTAGGAATTCTTTTAAATTTTGTCTTTTGTATTTTGGGGGCCTGATGGCCGAGTGGCTTAGCGCTCTGGCGCTCGGTACCATAGGTATCGTGTTCAAATCCCGGCTTGCCCATGGGTGTTTGTGGTGGTTCGGAATCACTTTAAACCGTAGGTCCCGGTCCTAATAGGATCGTAGAGCGTTGCGAGGGCATTGTTACTCCGTGTCCGTGGCTTATCTTCAAGTGACACGCGCCCCCTGGGTAATGCAAAGTGAGTAATGTATGTGCAGCACTTGCCTTAAGGCCTCAAAAACAATTGTCTAAGTGGTTGACAGCTACATTAGAACGAAAAGAAAAATCTTTTGTATTCTTACTTCATTAGAATTAAGGGTTGCAAAGAATAGTAAAATATCCATTCTTAGAAAGTTAGCCAATCATAAACATGGATGGGAAGAATATCAGGTTTTCGATTGGCTGACGTTTGATGGCGGAGACTTTAGTTACCTGTGGACATCTGCCGTTTCTTTTCAGTGTCGGCGCTAGAACTATCTGCTTCATAACAAAAAAGGAAAAAACTTGGTTCGAAATCCGGCAAGTGATGCAAAATCAAAAACTTCCATGGGCATGGGTACGACAAATCCGTAGGTCAGAATATCCTTCCGTTGAGCTTGAAGAGGAGGGGTAAAAATCGTCTTAAGAGTCTAGAGCTTTCAAATCCCAATTTTTGGAAATGTTTATTCAAAATTTGGGAAACCCAAAAAAGGTGCAATATAGCAACATTTCGATGTTGAGCTCTGGATAACGCTGATTCTGCTATATATCTGCCGTTCTAGCAGCGAATTACGTTCAAACTGCTCAAAATGTAAACATTTTACGGTAAATTGAAGAAGTATAAACTAATTTATACTACGTGTACATTGTTTCGTTAATATATTTCGTACCAACTAAATCAGAAATTACAAAAAATCATATTTAATCAACAATTTTTGTAAATTTACTGATTCTTTTGATATAGCTTTTTGAAATTCATAATCGCCATATTTATCTTAAAAATTCCAAATGCATTCAAATAAGTTTCTTTTATAACTGTTGACATTGACGTACTGCGTTTAAAGTGCTGTAATATTTCGTTTAACTTTTTCTTCGAAACAGTTCTTGGAGCATTGCCAACAGTCATTTAGTTCATTCTATTTTGACATCTATTTGGGCCTACCATCTATTAGGCCTACCTATATTCTCACGTAATATTGAAAGCGATTTTTGCATTTGAAAATATCTCGCCAAATTTGTGAAAGGATAAAATGAAAATTCTTCAGGTTTTTTTTTTATTTGCCATTTATTTTACGATAGTTTCATAAAAGAAAATGAAGTGATGTTTTTTTGAATAAAACTATATTAAAATACATTAGTCTCTAGAGATTGGGGGAAAAAAGCAACACAGCAATGAATCATTTTTTTTCTGTAAAATAAATTTTTATAAAGTTTAGATGTTTATTTTTAACATTTAACGAACAATGCGAATGCAAGTTATGAATTGATGTAAATGTAAATCCCTAATTAATTACTGTAAATGTAAACGATAATTAATCAATGTAAATATTTTTATATATATATATAATTCTTCTGTACATGTGTTCGTCACTGAACTCTTTCTAAACGGCTTGACCGATTTCGGTGGAATTTTTTGTGTATATTTGAGTGGATCTCTTGATGGTTTAGATTTGCAATGGAATCAGGTAGATGGAGCTGCAAATGTGTGTTTGACAAAACACGGAGAATGTTTATATGCTATCCCCTTTGTTGTCAGTCGTCACCAGAGGGTGCTGTAGTCTATCCACTTCTATACCGTTCAACCCATCGCTATGAAAAGGGGTAATAACATGTATTGGAGTATAGGTTCGCGCCCTCCACTTCAGTGTGACTTGCCATCAAAGGGTGCTGCAGCATTTCATCTTATATGCCGTTCAAACGATATCCATGAAAATGAGTATGCACATATTTTGGAACATGGAGAATAGATTCGCGAGATGTAATATTCTACAATGCATTTTTTTTTGGCAGGACAACGCATGTCGGGATCTGCTTGTAAGTTTATAAATAGCAAATGCGTGATTGATTCTTGATCCAATGGTAACATGCACAGCTAGCTGGGTGTACATAAAACCGTCCAGACGAGAGTGCGAGACAATTGAGTAGTTCTCGCTCCGAGTGTCTCCATCTGACAGCGAGAAACAAGCTACGTTAGCTGTCACTGCGAGAGACTGGTCGAAAAAGGCATCAGCGAAAAATGTCTTTGATGTGCGGCAAAATTGACTCTGGTGGGCGAGGAGCGAGAGTGAGACAGTTGACGCACTTCGAGGGTTCCATCCACAGTGACATGAACCGATTTATAATTGGTTCACGAAAACTTCTTCGAGACAAACAAGAAGTTTTCGTGAACCAATTATAAATCGTGAACCAATTATATTCTCTCATCTGGATATAGCGGCCTGATGGCTAAATGGCTAGCGCTCTGGCCTTTGGTACCACAGGCTTCATCAGGTTCGAACCCTGGCGGTGGTATGGATGTTTGTGTGTGGTTCGAAATCCACTTTAAACTGTAGGTCTTGATCTGTTTAGCCCTCGTGTCCACAAGATGACCGTAGAGTATCAAACCAAACCAATTATCTGGATGCTGGCTCAGATTCAAATTTTCTGGGGGCAACTGTTACAGTCACCGTTTTCAAAAACAATGAGACTCGTGTAGATAGCATGTGTAAGCATCTCAAATACACAGTCTAACTGCTTGATGGAACTTTTACGGGTTTTCTGCTATATGACACACAAATGCTAAGCAGTTACTCTTTCTTACTCTCCCGCAAGGAAATGCCAGTTTTTCGTCGGTTCAGTGGGCTGCTCATGGCATTCATAAGTGAACACGAAGCCCACCGATATTGTTGTTCTAATGCAGCTGCAATACATGGACAGTTCATCTTTCTATCATCAGCAAGGGCTGCACAGCTGTTACTCATTTAGCACTACCCAGGGGGCACGTATAGCTCGAACGTGCGCGGAATAACAATACTCCCACAACGTTCTACGATCCTATTAGAATGAGATCTAGGGTTTAAATGGATAACGAATCCCTGCAAACATTCATGGCACAGCCGGGACTCGAACCCAAAACCTATGGTACACAGCGCTAGTCACTCGGCCATCAGGCCGCTAAAGCTCATCGATGTACATGCAAAAAATATCTCAATGGAATAGTAAATTTAAATGCACATTTAAATATCTTGGAAATTACTTCTTTTGCAGTTAGACCATTTTTCACCATACTTAAAAGGTTTATAATAACTTGAGAGGGAAAAAACTCATTGATTACAAAGAAAAAGTTTCGTTTTTTAAAGGTAAAAAGTTTACTTTCTTTGATAAACTTACCTTAGAAGTTTTTAAGTAAATTATATTAATTAATCTCGCGTTTTGTTTTTTTTTTTTTTAAATATGAAATCCGGGTTCATCTTCAGTTTTAAGCTTTTAACCTTTTCCGATATTGAGGCTTATTACTGTAATATTTTTCACGAAAAAAGGTAAGAATATTACTGCAAGTTTTTAATTAATTAACACACATTCTGATGCGACCCGGTTTTGCCCGGCTTAATAATTTGCATAATTTTTTTTTTATTTCAATAAAATTTGTTGAATAAAATAGAAAATGTTAAACTAATTATATTTCGTCGCTGTTCATCATTTTATATCTTTGTAAAGTTTCATATCTGCAGGGTGATTGTAATTAAAGTCCCACTTTCAAAATGCTGTCAAAAAAAGAACCACTTCTCACAATGAGTTCAAGTTTGAACTGAAGATACTTGAAGATGGGGGAAACGGTACGGCATCAAAAAAGTTCCAAAGTGATTAATAGAGGTCGCTGTAAGCGGTATAAAGAAAGGGAATTCGGCTACCAGTGATATTTTGAATCGAAATGACAACATATTTGTCATGAGTTGCACATTAAACTAACTGTAGTGTTCAATGTGCTGGATTGTTCCGGTTTTTGGACGGAAAAAGGACTTCCAAGTCATTCGACAGTTAGAACACTGTGAGTGGAAAGCCCACCCAGCACAGCTAGGTAATACACAATTGGATTGGGAAAAATCGGTGGAATTTTTTTTTTGACGCCGTACCGTTTCCCCCTTCTTCAAGTACCTTCAGTTCAAATGTGAACTCATTGTGACGAGTGTTTCTTTTTTTACAGCATTTTGAAAGTGGGACTTTAATTATAATTACTCTATATATTTATGTCAAAAAATTTCATCTAAATTTTTGATCGAATAAAAATAAATATAATAAACTCATATCAGAAACTGAATATATGCATTAAATCCAAATACGAGAAAGCATTTTGTGAATAAAAATCAAACCATGAATGTAAAAGACATTAAATGTGTAGGTAAAAGGAACCTTATAACTGCGAATTCCCAGAAGTCAAGATCTAATCAAATAATCATTTTGTTCATCGTCTTCTCTTTCTACATTGTCCCGTCAGGGCTTATCTAAATAAACATGACAAGAAATGAAAACAAGATGGAGGCAGTTGGAGTAGCAGTAAACATGAGGTAGAGTACAAATAGTGCAGCACAAATAAGGCAAATAAA
The DNA here is from genome assembly GCA_021605075.1 of Caerostris darwini. Taxonomy (NCBI): domain Eukaryota; kingdom Metazoa; phylum Arthropoda; class Arachnida; order Araneae; family Araneidae; genus Caerostris; species Caerostris darwini. The sequence goes on along the minus strand of BPLQ01014457.1, from coordinate 37,672 downwards.
AATATTTAAAATAAGTTTATGCTAGGCAAGAAATTGGAATTAAGAATAAACAATAACACATTTTAAATCCAGAGCAACCATAAAGTTAGTTTTGTAGCATTGTTTTCAGAGCATCTCACAAAAATTTGTAATAAATCTAAACCATTTTCGAAATTGAATAACTGATTAGAAATATTTTCTAATCCCCCCCATTGAAGTAAATATAAAAATAATTTCATTAATTAATCCCAAAATGAGCTTGATTAAAAGTATCAGTAGGTAAATTATTATTGATATTATTGTGCTGGTTTACTATACCAGGAGCAAGCGATGGAGTTATTGTTGGGTTATTTCCATCACTATATTGGCAAAGGATACAGATTGATCAATCTTTTTGTCTTAAAAAGTTCCAAAAGTGGAATGACTACAAATTTTAATGACAGTAGTAGCCGACATTCTTGGCTGTGGGAATTTTAGAAGCTCTCTAGCAACTCATTTGGAAAAATTTCAATTAAGACAATTATCGGCTACAGTTAAACTTAATAATGTCTAGTCACCAATAACGAAAGAACAAATAAAATGGCAGAAGAGATTCACTATATTGAACACAAATTGAACTAGTTTTAAAGAGAAGATGATTCAATATGATCCTGTAACTAAAGGATTCAATGCGATCCTGTACCCAGTTTGAGAAGACGGTTAAATATGATCCTGTAGTTATGATCAAATAAAAAACAACAACTAAGAAATCCGAAAATTTATTGCTTTTAGCTGATAAACAAGCTATATAAACGTCACTTTAATTTGAGTGATCTCGCTCCTCTATCGCCAAAAAAAGGCCGTTCTCAGAACCAAAGTTCTGGTATTTTATATATGCATTTGTTTTTCGATAATTTTTAATTAAATTATAATGAATGAAATTTAATCGAAAACTATTAAATGCCCCTGGTGGGACTTGAACCCACTGTCTTTGGTTCCAGAATAGAACGCATTATCCATTAGGCTACAAGAGGGATCCCATTTGCTACCATCTGTCACTCACCATCAGAATAAAAATGGATTCCTTTTCGCGGTCAGACGGAGACCCTCGGAGCGAAAACCCCTCGCCTTTTGTGTGTTCTCTGGTCTGGACGGGAGCTTTTACAAGAATTTATTCACAGATTTTTCATGAGACCATAGAAATTGTGTTTTTCAAGAGAATTTCAGATTTATTCATTTTTTTTAAAAATACAACTCGTCAGTAAAGAATTGCCGTTTAAAATGCAGTAAACTTTTCCTTTGCCATGGACCCTTGGACTGTCGCCAATTGGCTTTTATTTCATTCCATTTCTAACATTTATCTGATTCCATCTATTGTAACATTTTCGGGCGATGTATTCAAATTGCTCACTTGGGGTTTTTTGACCAAATACTACAAAAATGACAAAATGAATAATGAATAGATATTTCACTGTGGCATTTGGCATTTTGTTAAGAGACCATTTTTTTTTCATTTAACGTTATTAATACAAAAAAGATGTATATTTTCTATAATTTATTTCAATTATAAATCTTATGTATTTGACTAAAAGGATTTTTAAAAAATTGCGATTTATAATGTATTACTGTTGTGATAAAAAGAGAAGCACAACAGTAAGTTGAATTTATGTACTTAAAAAAAAATATATATTTTTAAAATTCAATGCAAAAAAGTGAAAGAGAATGCACATTTTAATCCTTCGGAAACCAAACACTTAATAGTACGTTATAAATTTAAATCTTTGATAAAATAACGTAGATTAAAATGTTTAACAATAACTATATTTATTGTAAAACAATTAATCCATACTTACATTATTTTATCTAAATTTTAAATTTACAATTAAAAATTGTAAAATGAATTGCAGAAAATTATTATTTCATTTATAATTATAGAAAAATATTATTAATAATATTAATTATTATTATTTATTATTATTGATATTATTAAATATTATTAATTATTTAATTTATTTTATAAATTATAGAAATTATTTTTTTTGGGAATTGTAAATTGTAGATAAAATAATGTATAGACTAATTGTTTTATAATAAATATATTTATTGTAATAAATTGATCATTTGAATGATTTTTAGATTTTTTTTAAAAATTAGATCATTTGAATGAAAGATCACTTGAATATTTTTTTTCTTAATATTAAAAAAAAATAATCTGGAATATTTTCTTTCAAAAAAATCTACAAAAAACATACTTAGTTATAGAAACCTACTTTGTTACAAAAATTATGAGTCAAACTAAACATCGAATTATTAAATCTGTTGTTGAAAAAATATTAATTCATCTAAGATTTAATATAATTTTGAATTATCGAAATATACAATAAAAACGCAATTTTTACATTCATAGCTTGTAGATGAAAACTAAAAATAAATTAAAATTGATTTATTTTAGTCGAGTGTATTAAAAACATTTACTTCTGCACTTTTCTTTCAAGAGTAAATATTCTTTTTCTGAGAGCTTAAAAAAAAAAGAGTTTTTGAAAAGTGTTTAAAATTCAAGACCTTCTCTCGATCGAAAATTTTTGATCTTGGAAGAATTTCTTTTTCTTTTGAAACAAAAATTGTGAAATAAAATAAAGTAAAACAAAATGAATAAATACGTGAAAGAAAATGCATATTTTAATCCTTTGGAAACCAAAATCTGGATAGTACGTTGTAGATTTAAATATTTGATAAAATAATGTACGGAATAATTGTTTTTACAATAACCATATTTCTTGTGATATATTGATCATTCGAATTACTAAAAATTCTTTTTTTATATTCGTTGATTTGAATGAATGATCATTTGAAAAATCTGGAATATTTTTTTTAAGAAAAAATCTACAGAAAATATACCTAATTATAGAAATTATTTAAATTAGTCTTACTAAACATTCAATTATTAAATCTACTGTTGAAAAATATTAATTCATCTAAGTTTTAAAGTAATTTTGAATCATCGCAATATACAATAAAAATGCAATTTTTAAGTTCATAGTTTGTAGATGAAAAATAAAAATAAATAAAAATTTATTTATTTTATTCGAGTGTATTAAAAACATTTACTTCTGCACTTTTCTTTCAAGAGTAAATATAACTTTTCTGACCTCTTAAAAAAAAAAAAGAGTTTTTGAAAAGTGTTTAAAATTCAAGACCTTCTCTCGATCGAAAATTTTTGATCTTGGAAGACCTTCATCATTTTCTTTTTCAAATAAAAATTGTGAAAAAACTAAAATAAAATAATATAAAACATTAAAGAAGCCGAGAAATATTTCAGAAAAGAGAAATTTTTACAAAGGAAAACGAGAATAATAGAAAAAAAAAAATAATTTAAATGTTATCTGAAAAAAACTCAGAGAAGAATCAAACTCAGATGAACAAATGAGATTATCCCAGAAATAAAATAAACGACATTAAAATGTTTCTAGATTTCATTTATTATTAAAAAGAAAAATATTTTATCTTCATAAGAATTCAAAAATATGTTGCCGATTAAAAACAAAAATCATTTTTCATCCATTTCTGCAAATATTTAATTATTAAAATTAACTTTACATCCTGTTTCTTAGAAAGTAAATTAATTAAAATATTTATACATTCTTTCAAATGATGTATTTCTAAGATATTCCTTTGCAGTCTGGTAACCGTTTTTTATTATTTATCGAGTACTATAACAAAATAGAAGAGTTGGTTTATGTATATTTATTAAATTTTGCTTTAATAAAGAATTTTCTCTTTTCAAGAAATTTTACTTTTTCTTTTTTTATAGATGAAATAATTTTTATTTGTTGCAAAAATCCTCATATTCAATTCAGAAACGATTTTGTAGACATATAAATAAAAAAGCATCAAAAGGCTTTTCTTGGTGAAAAAGAAAAAAAAAAAATAGTCGAAGAAAAATCTCGGTAATAGCAATTTCTATTTTGAAAGATTTGATAGGATCATAGATAACATTTAAAAATAAGTGACACCTTTTATTAGCTATTTTTGCTAGATGCAAAATGAAGGATATTCAAGAAATTAAATGAAAAACTTAATTTTTTGTAGATAGTAAGGATTCACCATGCCTTCCCACAAAAAGCTATAACCTCAAACTCAAAATTAAAAGATCTTTCTTTCACGGAAGGGCTGACACTTACTTTAGACCTTGCACGTTTTTTTTTCGCCCATTAGAGTTTGCAACCAATAATGGAAGAGGGAGAGAGAAAAAAGACGTAGATTTCAAAGTGTTAAAAAGTTTACTTACCTGGGATCTGAGATTGAATACCAAAATGAAATCTATCGGGCTGACTCTTACTTTAGACCAGGGATAGGCAAACTTTTTCGGTCGCGGACCAAAAATCGGAAAAAAAAATTAAAGTTCTAAAATTTGAAAAACAATATACCAGTATTACAATTTAAATATGATTAGGAGAGGAATGAAGTTGCGATTTCATTTAAAAAAATTCCTTATATTGAGATTCGAAGTGAGATGAACTGATTCTAAGGAACGAAGCTAGATGCTCATCTGTCAGTCTACTTCTGAAATAGTTCTTTCCAAGGTTCATAGTTGAAAATACTTGCTCCCCTATGTAAGATGGAGCAAAGATAGCACTGATTTTTTGGGCGTGAGATATTAAATTTAGGAAACTTACTTTCGATAATGATTTCTAAAACTTATTGGCGCCAATCTACAGCTATAACTAAGAAAGAAGTCCCGCATTTAACACTTCCCCGATTGAAAGAACAAAAACAGACAAAGTAAAAAGATCATCAGTCCTTTGAAAAAAAGGAAGAAAAAAAAATTTAATTAAACTAGAAAAAGAGATGGATATACAATGTATAAATATATATTTCTTTTAATTTGCCTCTGACTGGCAGATTAAAATTCTATCCGCGGGCCGGAGTTGGCCCGCTGGTCGTAGTTTGCCCAGCCCTGGTTTAGACCTTGTACCTTTTTTTTCCCATTAGAGTTTGCAACCGATAATGGGAGAGGGAGAGAGAGAAAAGGGAGTGTGCAGAATCGAGTGAAGAGTTCCAGGCAGTAAGGAGGGTCTTAAATGAACTGGCCTTTAAGATGGTTTTGTAAATATTTGTTATTTAATTTTGTTTTGTGTGTTATGGGTTGCAATTGTGCAATCCCATCTGTGGAATTTTAATAAATATGGCAGCTAAATATCGCGTATTTATTTTAAGAATTGATTTAATTTCTAGCCATGAATCAAGATCACACGCATATCCGGCCCTAATCTTTACTAAGATAGCAGCTCCTGTTCCGATTTTTCCAATAATAAAATTACGTAATTGATAACTAGTATCGTGCTACCTGCTATCTTGTGGAAAAAATGATAAACTGTCAATCAATAGCCTTCAAACACAGCGGAGCAATAGGGGGAAGGGAAGGAAATTTCAGAGAGGTTTAAATTACAATACTAATATTTTTTATTTTTTCAATTCCTTGTATTAGCTCACGCTCTCCCTATATATATCTTGTTCAAATTTTCAATCGTTCATAAAATACTTTTTATTCATCCACTCAAGTTCAAATACATTTTTTTGAACTTGTAGTGGATGACACTGGATGTTAATTCAATTTTTTCAAATATTAATTCAGTAATTAAATTTAATTAATTAATTATAGTTTTATTTTAGATTTAAGTTGTATATATCTACCAATAGATGGCGCCAGATAAACTTAAAAAAATGAATGAAAATTATTTATAATCAATTTCTGCAATAGAGTGAACAAAAAGTAGGAATTGACTTAATTTTTTTTATATTACTTGTTAATAATTAAAACTTTATTATCCATTTATATAATAAAGTTTTAATTATTAGAACATTAGGAATGTACTAAATAGTATGAACTCCTGATTATTTGTAATCTGATTCGCTGAACGCTGCATCTGCATATGGTACCGGACTTATGATGAATGATCTTAAGTAAAATCGTAATAATGATAGTTTATCATCAGATTAAAAATATTATTGCAAATAGCTTTTTTATTATTAAATCAAAATTTCAAAAAACAAAAAAATAAAAACAAGTTTAATAAGTATGTGTAAAAAGTATTCGTACGGTACCAATTTATTATAAAAAACGCATTTTTATTATTAATTAGAAGGCGTGTTTCGTGAAAATAATTATCAGAACTTTAAAAACTCTGTTTGAATTCAGAATTTTAATATGATTATTAAAATATTTCTAAATATTCATTTAACAGTTAAAAAAAATGAATAAATTAAGAAAAAGGAAATTTATTTGCTTTCACATAAAAAAATGTGAAAGCAAAAAATGAAAGTTATTTGTTATGATTTGCAAGTGCACGTTGTTTTAGATAACCTGCTGCATATATACTGAAATAAAAATTCTATTTGAAATTTGAATTTGTGTTTTTGAAGTGTGACGCATAGAAAAGGAGAGGAAACATTTGTCAGTCATCTTATCTGACTCTAAGGCAGCACTTTTGGCAATCAATTCCTCCCTAGCACCTCAGTCTACTTCCATCGAAAAGTGCATCTCTTGTCTTGAAGACTTTGACTCAAAGGGCAAGGATATCGTTTTGCAGTGGATCTCAGGCCATTGTGGGATCTTGGATAATGAGAAGGCGGATTCTCTTGCCCAAAAAGGAACAACCATCACCCAAACCTTTTGTAAAGACATCTCTTTTCACTCGATGAAACTGATGATCCGAGACTTTTTTCGGAACACTCTATCTGATAATCTACTTGAAGGCAACTCATCTAAAACCTGGTTTAACTTTATTCTAAACATCCCTGATCAGCCCAGGTTTAAAGCTGTTGCCCTTTTCAGATTCTTGATGGGCCATGATTGTTTGGCCAATCATCTTTTTCGAATGAAAATATTTGCAAGCCCAAAATGCATGCTCTGCAGTCCTGGAGAGGTCGTGGATTCATCTCACCTTCCTGTCTGCCCTGCACTTGTTTCCTCTACTGTGTAGGGTCGTTACTGGGAGGCTGTGCTCTTATGGGCTAAACATGTCATTATGTGAATTCCTTCGATTCTCGTTGTTGTTTTTATGTTCTTTTTATTTTATTGCTTTTTGTAGCCTGCCATTGGAAATAATAATAAAAAAAAAAAACGTTTGTGATTTCTTTTTTCCAAAAGTATACGAACTTTACAACTTCTTGAATAAGGTTAAACAATAAATAAAGTTTCAACTTTCATAGGTAGACCTCATAATACAATAGTCAATAATTAAAAGATTATATACTTTTTCAACTTTGTATAATCAAGCAGGCAGCGGTCGACCACAGCTCCTCAGCTCTTAAGATCGCCGATTTATTGGAAAAAAATAAAATAAATTCGTTAATTGGGAAGATCAAAAACGAGGAATAGTGTTTCTAAAATTGCAGTTTAACTTCGAAATCCTAGAATAGAATGATCAGTAATTACAGTACAAATTTTATGCAATTTGTAATGCATTTCATGCAAATTTCTCTTTAATTTGTTCTTGTGGCCGAGTAACTGGAAGAAAAAATTAATTGTCTAGGATAATCGTAAGCTACGCTTAATTTATTATTAAAAGAAATTTGTATTACGAATTAGCTTTAAACAATTTACCAAGAATTAGGGAAGAATAAGAGAATTAAGAGAGAATTCGAAGAAGAATTGAGAAGAAATGCTAGCTTTTGTGAGTACACTTCGACCGAGAGTGGTGTAGTTTGCTCTGAGATTGGCGGGCACGTCAATTGAATTACGTTGAGAAAGGTCATTTGACGTATAGGTCAGTTGACATGAATTAGTATTGAGACTTAACTTTATTGGATGAGTAATTATTATAAATAAAAATGCGTAGCTAATCTAGAAAAACCTGTGAGTTGTCATTTGCTGAATAAATATGTGTAAGCGATAGAAGTTCATTACATTTATGGTTTTGAATTTTGGAAAAAAAGCTTAGCGAGAAGTAGTTCTACATTTTTGGATCTGATGGAAACCAAACACAAAAATACATCAAAGGAATCTTTTTCCAACAATGAAGTATGGAGGAAGTCCTCTAATTGTTTTGCCATACATAAATGTCTTTATTTTCAAATGTAGCTGACAAATTAGACAGTTATCTTTATGCCATATTCTGGGCTGCACCGACATTACTCATTTAGCACTGCCCAGAGGATACGTGTTGCTTGAAGAGATACTACAGACGCGAGTAACATTCCCCCGCAACACTTTACGATCCTATTAGACCGGGACCTACGGTTTAAAGTGGATTCCAAATCACTGCAAACCTCCATGGCCCTGCCAGGACTCGAAACCAAAACCTGTGGTACCGAGCGCAAGAGAGCTAGACTCTCGACCATTAAGGCTCAGACTATTTAGGCTATCAGACCAGAATGTATGCTGATATATTAAAGAATAATTTACTGTGAGGTGTTACAAAAATGGGATTCAGTCGTAATTATGTTTTTATGTACAATAATGATCCTAATACGTACAGCATTAAACACTACATTTAAGAAGTTGTACAACACGCCCGAATTTCTTCAGTTTTTGGCACAGTCGCTGGATATCAATCTAATTAAACATTTGCTGGACATCTGTATCTGTTAAACATCTGTTTTAGACAATACAGTAAGTTTAAGATTATTTTCCAGCAAAGGCGATCTAAAAATTGCTAAGAAGTATTTAATTCTATTTCGATTACAGTTATTTTAGAACTTCATATCTTACCTAGAACATTGTAAAATATTATAAAACCCTAAGGATATGCAACTAAAAATAAATTGCAAATTATTTGTAACAAAATTTATAAATTATATTGACTCTACGAATAAACTGGTTGATAAATAGCTAATTTTAACTTTTCCCTCTAAATAGTGGAACTATTCATTTGATTTAATTAAAATAAAATGGGAATTACCAAATAAATGGGGGCATATATATTAATTAGTTTTGCAAAAAATTTTATTTCTAGGATTAAAATTGTTATTTTTAAGCAAATTCTCAGCTAAATTTTAAGTAAAAATAAAGTTGAACTAATCTTTTCTACACTCACTGTATTTGAGTTATTTTGGAGTTCAACGATTTAATGAATCAGCATAGTACTTTAATAATTTCTTTATTTCCAATGGCAAGGCAATACAAAAAGGGGAAAACACAAAATAAAAGAATATAGTAAAGAAAAACTGAAATCTGCTCGGTAAATTTCATCTTATTGTATATGAAGATTCGAGAACGAATGAATAAACTCAGGAATATATCAATGTTTAATAATGCAAGATGTACATGAAGCAATTAATTGGAATACTACAAGAATGGCCAAATTCAATAGCCACATGAATATAGCAATGTTGAATAGACCAAGAACTTCATGAAGAATGAATTGTTCAAGAATCTCTAAAAGAATATACAAAAGTAAGATAAATGTAGTCGTAAATGAAGACTGAAGTATTCGAAATTCTACAAGAAACGTTATCTCATTCGACAGCCAAAAGAATGTATCAAAGTTTGAAAATTCTTGGCATAAATGAAGAATGAATTATTCCAAATACAATAAAAAGCACTATACAGCTCAATAAGCACCGGAAAATGCCAAAAGCGATAAATGTGAAACTTCATGAAGAAAGAATTGATCAACGCTCTACGAGAACTTATAAGGCCATTGGAAATACCAATGTTTAAAATCCCAACCCAAAACATGAAAAGTGATTCAAAACCATACTACAAAACCCTTCAATCAAAAGCCAAGTTTTCCAGAAAATTCCTTAAGACTGACGTTATTCATGAATCATTTCAAGAGTTAGGAGGCCCAAAGTACCATTTTCCACCAAAATTTGCAATAGAGTTTTATTTGCTTGATCCTCATTTTCGGATAACATCACGGACCCCTAACCAGGGCAACATCATGTTCACATATGTAATAAATAAGAAAATGCACACAAAAGATTTTAACAAAATTGATCGAATTTATTGGCACGAGAATTCTCCAGGTTGCCAATATCTCGCCGTCTCGGATTCACCATGAAGTGCCAAGCAACGATGAAGATGAGCTCGATTCATGAGTTCTGCCAAAACACAAAGAGGGCAGTTTGGTTCGTCAAAAATCCCAATGAGATGTAGATGTTCATTAAATCAGTTTTTTTATTGAGATAAGCCATCACCATTTTATTGCAATGCATGCAGGACAACCGGACGACGGTTAGGATGGCAGCGAGATCTCATGCCGAAAACTGTAGACTACTTAGCCGTATAGGATGCACTACTAGGAGGTAGGTCTACATTGCACTCTATATTTTAACATTGTATGGTATATTTACTTACAGTTTAAAAATTCAGATGAAACATTTAAAATAGTTAATAACTGAAAATGAGATAACAATCAAGTAATAATTGTAAATTTTTCTTTCAAATTTCTTAATTAATTGAATGATATTGTTAATATTAAATTACGCGAAATCTTTCATTATAATAACATTAATATTTTTCTGTAGGAAAAAATAAGCAAACAAAAGAAGTTAACTCCTCTTTTTTTAAATGTGAAGTTTATTTTTCTTTTGTTAACTTAAAATATTTCTTGCGATGCCAAGAAATATTTTAAGCCAACAAAAAGAAAAAGGATTATTTCATATATAGGAAGAAAAATATATATAATAAATATAAGCTATTGTAAAATTTATCTGAAATGCATTTCAGTATAACCAAGTCATCAAAAGTAAACATCACTTTGGTTGAATATCGAATTCAAAATTGAATCTTTTGAAAGAGTGCTTTGTATCATATCAGAACCGAGATGAACAAGAAATCAACAAACAAGAAAAAACATACAATGAAGTAAATTCCGAGCAAATAACGGATATTGCTTTCAAACAGAGATAGAGAAACTGTATATCAGCCAAATTGAGTAGAAATATGAGGATGAATCTCTCAGAAAACATCTAGTAACAAATTTGTGACAGGAAATTTTATTTTCTACTGAATTCAAGCTGGATATCTGAAATTGCAATAAAAATTGATTTGATAAGAAGGGGAAGAACTTTCAGAGGAAGAATTTACTAAGCAGTTTTCGTAAATCAAGATATTCGCAGTATAAAGTATATATATATATATATATATATATATATATATAAAGAGAGAGA
>BPLQ01014457.1:0-22929 GCA_021605075.1 Caerostris darwini | reverse complement strand
CATCATCTAACGGCAACACACGCGCATTCCTGATACACCAAAAAAAAAGTTTGCTTTCTAATTGCAAGTAAATGTGGCTTTAGAAACTGAAAAGTTGTGTGTGTGGGTGCGGGGGGGGGGAGGCTATCCTTTAAGTGTAGGAGTTAGTTTAGCTGAACTTTCTAGATAAAGCTTTAATTATATCCTGTTGCTCTCCTAATAATTTAGGAAATATTTAAGTCACAACTCAATATGCTATTAGGAGAAAATCATTAATGGCAAAATCAAGTGCACTCCTGATCAGCCAAAAGAAGTAAGATCTAATTACAAGAAAATGTAACATTAGAAACTGAAAGGGGGGAGGGGGCGATCTCTTAATAGTAGAGCATTGGAGTCAGAAAATCTTTTCACGTTAGCGTATGTTTTAAAATCATTTTGTATCAGGTTTATATGCATATTAGTAACAAAACTGACTGTTTGACGGAAAGAATTTCTCTACAAATAGCACCTTTATTTATTAAAAGAGTTCAGATAAAGACAAAGTAAGCAAATTCATTTATTTAAGTAAACAGTTTGCTTTAGAAAGCCTACTGTAGCATTTTTTCCACGGGAAGAGTTGTAGCCTTTCGTTCCCAGCAACGCAATTAAGCATTTTGTACTAATGAGAACAACCTGCCACTCAAATCTGATAGTAGATATTCAGCTTCACGGATAATGAGACCTCAAGAAATAAGCGATTGTCTGTGCGACCTTCACAGGTCAAAACAACTATAGATGGGTTAGCAATTACACTATGAGTTGTTGCATCGTGATTGGGGATAGATCATGGGCTGATAAAATGTCTACTCCAATGAGAAGTGATGGAAATTGATGGATTTTCTAAAAGGGAGCGTTTTGGAGAAGAAAGAAAGTTTGACGAGACTTTGCAACTAGTCGACAAGAAGTGTTGTCTTTCTCTTTTTCTGTAAGTGATTGAACAGGTCGGATTTTCCGCCTGCTTGCAAAGTAAGTCCCTTGTAGTTTCGTGTATCACTTCGTGTGATAATCAAGGTCTGCTGCAGATCTGGTGAAATAGATTCGTCGTAGATTTGAAGACTGAAAATCTCAGTCCTCAAATCTACGACTAATTGTTCCCATGAACCTGAAAATGCCGTTTTTGGTCTAGTATAGGCCGTGGCATTAAACTATTGTAAGCAATTTGAAAATAGGGGAACAAAAAATAGCCGCCTCCTACATGCAATGAATATCTTAAAATCCGCTCTAAAAAATTTTACATCCAGCGGCACATAAAAATAAGGAACAACTCATGAACCAATAGAGAAATATTATTTTAATATACTTTATAGAAGAAAATGAGCTGTCCCATTCTTTAACTTTAAACAGTAGCATTCTGTTACCTCAAATTCCGTAGACTGATCGTTGGCGCAATATTTTGTATACTGTATACTAATATTGTATACTAATATTAATATACTAATACTAATAACTTTGTATACTAATATTTGTATATCCTGCTTATAACTTGTATTGTGTACTTTTTACTTAAGTTTATGTTAATTACATACTATCATATTGTGTATCTTTTTTACTTTAAGATATTTTGTATACTTGTTATTCTGTAATTAAGATTTATCTCTTTTTCTTTTTTCAATTCCTTCTATTAGCTCACACTCTCCCTATATATATCTTGTTCACATTTTCAATAGTTCATAAAATACTTTTTATTCATCCGCTCAACTTCAAATACATTTTTTTTGAACTTATAGGGGAGGACACTTGATGTTAATACAGTTTGTTCAAATATTAATTCAGTAATTAAATGTAATTAATTAATTATATATTTTTTCAGATTTAAGTTGCATGTATCTACCCATAGATGGCTCCAGATAAACTTTAAAAAAATGAATGAAAATTATTTATAAAGGGAAAGGATAGTGGAAAAAATTGAAATTGACTTAAAATTTTTTTTTTTATATTACTTGTTAATTTAAATTTTTTGTAATGTTTTCCTACATTTACCTTTTTAATTGGTAGTGGCATACATAGATAAGGGCATATATAGCGTTCGTTATGGGCGGGAGGGGGGAAAGTGTGGGTTAAAGTAAATTTACAAAAGTGATAGAAAAATAAAAAAAATTCAATAATTAAAAATTTCTAAGTCTATTCTTTTTCAAATATTTTCTTCTATTATAATAGATAAATTGTTATTCAATGCTAATACATTTTCCCATATGTCGTCATATGCAAGGCTGGCATATTGATATATAATGGTATTTGATTATATATGTGATGCATTTCACATAGCTCGTCAAATACCGAAAGTAAAAGTAAGCAATCCATTTAATGAAGATCACGTCCACATACTTCTGTTAAGTAAATATTTAAGCTATAGCTCAATTTGCCATTAGGTGGGTATCATCTAATGATAACACATGTGTTACTCTTGATCAGCCAAAAGAAAATATTATTTTCCCATTTATCTACCATAGTACTTACAAACTTAATAGATATTTGAAGAACATCATAGGAAACAACATTTATTCTAATAACTGTGCCTCGGGGAGTGAATACTGGAGGTGGAAGTTGTGCCGTTTTCGGTGAAACATCAGCTAAATTTGCTTTTCACGCTAAGTAATGAGTGGATTATTTCTTGAATGATGGAGGGAATCATTCTCTTTTCCTCATTTATAATTTCCTTGTTATTGTGATGCATTGGAAAACTTTTATAAGCAAATTATATTATTACCTAATTAACTTTATGAGGTAATATAATGGCTAATTAGTTATCGATAAAAATTTAAAATTTAGTAAATAGTGAAAATTCTAATTTAAAATGTAGTTGCTTTCTGAATATTACCAGATTTTAAAATGAAAGTAAAGAAGTTCAGTTAAAAAAAGACAATTACCAGTTAATTATTTTCAAAATAAAAAGATAATATAAGGGTTAATTATTTATTAAGAAAAATTAAAAATTTAATAAATATTAAAAATTCCTATTGAAATTTTTATAAATCTTGAATATTAACTGATTTTTAAAATGAAAGTAAAGAAGTCAGTTAATAAAGAGAATCACCGGTTAATTATTTTTAAAATGAAAACATGATATAATGGTTAATTAGGTCATTAATAAAAATTAAAAATTTAGTAAATATTAAAAATTCTAATTGAAAATATAGTAAATCTTAGTTCCTTTCTGAATATGAACTGATTTTTAAAATGAAAGTAAAGAAGTTCAGTTAATAAAGATAATTATCAGTGTTAATTATTGTAACTATTAGCAGCATTTTTTCTATCTTGTACTGAAAGAGATAAGCAAATTTTTATATCTAAAATTAAAATAAATCGTTTAAAAATTGAGTTAATATCATTAAGTATTTTATCATTTAACCATTTTTAAAGACGAGAAAAAATATATAAATACAAATATTTTCAACACTAAATAAAAATGTGCTTTATTGATTATTTTTTAAAATGAATAATACATAAAATATGCAACATCCATTTTAAAAAAATTGCTACAAATCAAAGCATTCTGTAGAGCTGTCTGATTATATAAATATTTATTATTAATAGCTGAGTAATAAGACATATCGTCAGCAATAAATCGTAAAAATTTCAAACATTCATTGAATTCGTTCTATAAAATATTTTTATTCTTGCATGCAGATTGCGTATCAAGAGTCCTGTTATGAGTACTAACATAACAACTTATCATGTGCACATACAATAAGTATTAACATGACAATTTATCACGAGTATTAACATTACATATCATGATTGCATATGATGAATACTAACATGACAATATAATATGACATATTACGGATATATAGTATAGTATCATGAGTCACCCTAAATACTATGAATATCAAGACAACATATCATGAGTACTAACACAAGTAAATATCCTAAGTATATACTGTGAGTACTAACATGCCAACTTATCATGAGTACATTCGATGAGCACAAACATGACAAATTATGAATATATGGTATAAGTATATACGACTTGATTACATATCATGAGATACTAACTATCAGTTCATTTTATATGACCTGAATGGCCGTGGGGCTCTGGGCTGAATGGATGTTTGTAGTGGTTCATAATCCACTACAAATACTATACTACACTACTCTATGGTCATATAAGCCGTATGTCCCGGTCTTATATGACCATAGAGTGTCACAGAGCCCCAATCAGATTTCTCACCCACATTATTCCCAAACTGTAAAGGGGCAACTTAGCTTTGGGCAGAGTGAAGGGGTGGGATATAGTAGTAGTAGTGGTCTCATATGACTGTAGAGCATTGAGTAGGGCTGACAACTCTAATCCGTAAAAATGTTTTGTAATATGTAGATTTCTACCTACAGGTGCTCCATCACAATAGAACTTGCTCCCTTTCCCTTCAACCATGAGTCTATTCGAGTTCGTGAACTTGGCCAACTTGTCAACCAAGTGCGATAAGAAACAACAACAGTTCATTTTATTCTTAGTTTACGAACATTGTTTTAATTGATAAAATATAGTTTAAAATACTTCATATACAAAAAATATATTAATAAATAAGAGCAGCAGTAAAATGTATTTATGCAAATGCACATATATATATAAATATCCTTCATGCAAAAAAATAAAAAAATTAATCATGATTTCCATTTATTCATAATAATTATGCCACGTTCAATTTCACGGGGGAATTTGGTATCGCTTTGTACTTACTTAAAACATAAAAAAGATGTATCTTTAATCAAAAGATAATTTTTTTTAAAGAAAAACCCCGTTTAATCATACATTTTGCAGCTACTTAATATGTTTTTATTTTAATACTCAATTTGTTAAATTCGCTTCTTCTCTGCCATTTCTGCATTTTAATTAACTCCCAGTGAATATTTGCACAAACTACTTACCTTCATTACGGGACTGATAAAACCAAAAAAAAAAAAAAAAAAAGGAAGGCATTTAAGCCGGTAGGCAGCCCGTTTTTTGCAACACCATGGGAATTATCGCTAATGAGGTCATGCTTAAATATTAACTTCATTTTCTCACTGCATGTAACCTGGCAAACACTTTTAACCTTTTCTGCAAACAGGGCACAAGACACTTGCATATTTCTGGAAGTAGACCACAAAAATAAAAACCAAAATGATAAAAATTCAATATTTGTATATGCTTTATCACTATAATACAGAAACTTTACAACGTAAAAATGTAAAAAAGGCCAAATCCTACAATATTCTAAAATTAGATTTATTGTTATATTACTTAATGTCAAGGTTAAATTTATAGATGTTTTTAATAATACATGTGCAATTGCAGAGATAATTCCAACTGGTATAAAGTCGGATGATTGAAAGTTTGGGTGTAAAATGATTGGTTTTATAGCTATTTTTTACATTATTCAAAGTAATTATTTAAAGTTTTCTAAATATTTGTCACTATATAATTAAGCGAAATGTTATTTATTCAATTCCTTCTATTAGCTCACACTCTCCCTATATATATCTTGTTAAAATTTTCAATCGTTCATAAAATGCTTTTTATTCATCCACTCAAGTTCGAATACATTTTTTTTTTGAACTTGTAGTGGATGACACTGGATGTTAATATAGTTTTTTTAAATATTAATTCATTAATTAAATTTAATTAATTCATTTTAGTTTATTTTTAGGTTTAAGTTGCATATATATTTACGCATAGATGGCGCCCGATAAAATAAAAAAAATGAATGAAAATTATTTATAAAGGACTTTCTGCAATAGGGCGAAAAAAAAGTAGGGATTGTCTTTAAAAACTTTTTTTTTATATTGATTGTTTAACACATGAAGACCTACCTACAAACTTACATACGTACATATCTTTATACATATATACATGCATATATATATATATTATGAGTAGATCTCAAGTTGACCATAGGAATATTATTGAAAATTATATTATTGAAATAAAGGCTGAATGAAAAATCTCTTGCAGATTGATTAATTCTGCAAAATGTTGTGATCGTAGTTATCCTCCCGAGATCCGAGCCCCTATTTTTAACCAATTTTTCTCTTATTTAACATAAACTTTTTAAAAGGTACTATCAAACAGTATAGTAAGTCAATCTTTTTTCTTAAAAAAATAAACTTTTTGGTATATCCAGTGTAATGTAATTTGGTTGTATAATCTCAGGTATAATATATTTCAGCAGTATAATGCCAGCTATATTCAGTTTCAACAGTATAATATCCGGTATAATGGGTTTCGGCAGTATAAAGCCCAGTGTAATGGGTTTTGGTAGTATAATGTAAAGTGTAATGGGTTTTCGATAGTATAATGCCCAGGATAATGGACATTATAATGGAATGTTTTGATCAAAACATTATGTTTGGTGCAAATAACGCTGTTACTTATTGTTGAAAACAAACATTTCTTAGAGTATTTCTTCTTCTTATACCAATGCCATAACTTATCCAATCCCACTGTCCTGTGTAAAGGACACTGAAAAACGCGGACCTTTTGTTTTCCTGAAATAATTTCAAATTTAATTTCATTAAACATTTTAGCAATTTTTCAACCAAAGAAACAAACAACAACAACAACAACAAAAAAAACATATGCAAAAATGTTTAAAAAAGTTTGTCAATTGTTTTTTTTAGTTGGCTGCCGCTTAGAAATGCTAGTAGAACAAGGATCCTTCAGAAAAACTTGAAGGTTTCCGGTATACTACTGTGTCCAAAAAGTAAGACCAATTTTGAATTTAAAATTCCCAGGGCTTATGGAATTTCAATTCCTTTTTCTTTTTTAGGTTGCTGGTACTGTCCTTGATATCTGTGTGAAATTTGACGCCAAAATATTCATTAGTGCTTGAGCCATGGTTGGCTTTGTGAGACGCTGAAACTGATTCCGGCGATTTTTGAAATGTCTGAATTCAATGAGCAAAGAACTTGCATCCAATTTTGTTTGCGGAAACGTATAGAGTGTCGTAGGAGGCATTCGGTGAGCATTCCTACATCGGAAAGAAATGTTTACAAGTGGTATAAACAGTTAAAAGAAGGCAGAGAACGCGTTGAAGACGAACAGCCCTCTGGTTTGACCCTCCGCCGCAATCGACGAAGCTCACGTCCGAAAAATTAAAGATTTGGTGCTTGCAAACCGTCGATTTACAATTAGAGACCTTGCTGATGATGTTGAAATTTCAAAAGGATCGGCCAATCCCATTTTGTGCCTCAAACGCGTCAAATCTTGATGGGTACCGAAAACACTGAATGCACCAGCTCACACTGCATTAATTCTTCGTGACTTTTTCGCCAAAATAAAACCCACATCATTCCACAACCACCGTATTTATACCTTGCGGCTTCTGGCTATTCCCTAAACTCAAAAGACTACTCCGGGGACACCGTTTTGAGTCGACTGAAGAGATTCAACGTGAATCGGTGCGCGCTTTGAAGGTCATCTCTGCCGATGAATTTTTAGCATGCATTGAGGATTGGAAAAAAAAGTTGGCATAAGTGCATTGTGTCCCGAGGGAATTACTTTGAAGGCGATGAAGTAAATTTGGCAGATTAAATAAAGAGGTTTTGAAAAAAAAATTGTTCTTACTTTTTTAGATGGTAGTGCATGACTGTTCAGTCTAACAGACTGCAGGATTTTAAGACGTAAAAACTGTGATTTCTTTTTCTACATGCAAAATAAAAATGATCATTTATAGAATAGAATGGTCTCGAGATAATATGTAATATATAATTGGGGCATCAAAGGTACACTTTAAAACTGAAAAACATTGTTAGTTTTTCGATATAGGTATAAAAAATAACTTATTTCGTTTATAGTATGCCAAAGATCTTACTTGAATCAACTGTATATTGCTCTTCGCTGTATATTATACGAGATTTTTTATTTTTGGGGTCAAAAATGAATGCCCGCGAAAATTATTTCGGAGATGAGAATTATGGGAAGGAAATTACGGTAATTCTTGTCTGGTACAGAATTTTAATGTATTACGCTTTTTATCGTGAACCGAAACTCCCCGGTATTTTAACGAGAGAAACTATTTACAGCCTTTTCAAACTGCATGCAATGCATAAACGGCACCATCTTTATTGGAAGTCGTTAAGAGAGAAAAGGCGAGCTGATGCTCATGCGTCATCTGTTGACGTCAGACGGAACTGCTTCTACTTTTTGCTCAAGATTGTATCTGAATATGTTACAACGCTTATTGAAACAATGATGATGTTGTTGTGACGCTTAGCACATTACTTTCTAATATGAAAAGAAAACATAAGATATGCCATGGAAGTTAAAAGTTACTTTTTCCATTCAAAGGTGTTTATATCTTATAGGGGAAGACCCTAAAAATAAATTTATGTATGGTGTATTGCCTACTATATCTTCAGAAATGGAATGTTTATGCGTAAAGGGAGTAATAACTTTGCAATAAGATGACGAACTTTGCTGAATATTCTCATAAAAATTCGATGTATTCTATTATAAAACCATGGAATGAAACGAAATTATTCCTCGTGATAAACTAATACTAACAAGACTAAAGGATGAATGGGATTTTCTATATATAGAAATATAAAATAGACAAATTTGTAATTTATAAAGTTTTTTTTTCTAATGCAGTTGGCAAACACTTAGACACTTGTCTTGGATGCCTTAAGGCAAGCGCAAGCGCTGCACAGACGTTACTCACTTTGCATTACCCAGGGGACGCGTGTAATTTGAAGATAAGCCACGGACGCGGAATCACAATGCCCCGCAACGCTCTATAATCCAATTAGACCGGGACCTACGGTTTAAAGTGGATTCCGAACCACTACACACATCTATGGCACCGCCGGAACTCGAACCCGAAACCTGTGATACCGAGTGCCAGAGAGCTAGCCACTCGGCCATTCAGGCCCTCAATTAATAAAATTCTTTTATATAATTTTTTTTCCAATTCCGTAGATACATTTGATGAGGGTTTATATTGGATATATATATATAGTGATTCAACTGTCCTGGAACAAACTTTGAAGAGTGGTACAGCTTACTAGAGAGGAATATAGGGTCGAAGTGACACGTTGAAGAAAGAGCCCACTTATTTGGGGCACACGAACCCCAACTGATATCCGTCAGGTGTAGAGTTTCAAGACCTCTGGTAGCTACAATGAGCATTCCATTTTATTTTTACTCTTTGTTTGCAACTGTGTTTTCGTGTGTTTGCAACTATTAGATCACACTCTCCCTATATATATATATATATATATATATATATCTTGTTCAAATTTTCAATCCTTAATAAAATATTTTTTATTCATCCACTCAAGTTCAAATACATTTTTTTGAACTTGTAGTGGATGACACTGGATGTTAATACAGTTTTTTCCAAATATTATTTCAGCAATTAAATTTAATTAATAAATTTTAGGTTTTTTTTGTTTATGTTGCATATATCTACCAATAGAAGGCGGCAGATAAACTTAAAAAAATGAAAGAAAATTATTTATAAAGGACTTTCTGCAATAGAGTGAAAAAAAAAGTAGGAATTGACTTTAGAGAAGAAGTGTAGAAATATACACTTTACGCAAGTATATTTTTTATTCCGATATTTAAACCGTACACTATTATAATAATACATTTTCATAAATTGCCGTAGCAAACAGGTTGGTGGATTTCTGTCGTTTACAAATCTTCTAACAAGTCTTTTTTGTAAAAGAATTTCATTTTTTCTGATTTTTATCAGAAGCACCTATTTATCTAAAAATGTTTAAGAAACACTGGTTGTTTGAGAAGAATGAAGTTGAAAGTTGTTGTTTAGCTGTTAAGAGGGGCTTACCAGATAGTTGCAAAGTTACAGCGTACTTTTGTGCTCATAATATTGAATACAACTTAATGGCATTCATTAATGTTCCTTTGATCTTATAGCATCCATTAACATTGCTGTGATGTTGTGGTCTTCGTTAACGTTGATGCGATCTTGCGACAACTATTAACGTTGCTGCAATACAGTGGCACCCATTAATGTTACTGTGATATAGTGACATACGTCAACATTCCTTTGATATTATGGCAATCAGTAACATCGTTCACAATTTTGTAGCAACTGCTTCTAATGTCGAATTATTATTAGCTATTACTCTTTTCTAATGTGTAAAATAATTGCTTTGCTCCAATGTAGTATTTATTGTATTACATTGCTTTTAAATTTTTTAAATAATTTTCCTAATTTATTTATATCAAATATTTATTGTTTATTATATTATTAATATTATTATATTTATTTATATTATCAAATATTTATATTGCTGATTGCATACACTACTAATAGTACTATGATTCATCATGTACAGGGTGATTATAATGAAAGTCCCACTTTCAAAATGCTGTAAAAAAAAAGAACCACTCGTCACAATGTGTTCAAATTTGAACTGAAGATACTGGAAGAAGGGGGAAACGGTACGGCATCAAAAAACAGTTCCACCGACTTTTCCCAATCCAATTGGGTATGACCTTGCCATGGTGGATGGGCTTTCCACTCACAATGTCACAACTACTGAATGACTTGGAAGTAATTTTTTCCGCCAAAAAACCGAAACAATCAAACGCACTAAACACTACAGTTAGATTAATGTGCAACTCATGCCAAATACGTTGTCATTTCGACTCAAAATATCCCTGGCAGCCGAAATCACTTTCTTTAGGCCGCTTACAGCGCCATCTATTAATACACTTTTGAAAAATTTTTTGATGCCGTACCGTTTCCTTTTCTTCAAGTATCTTCAGTTCAAATTTGAACTCATTGTGACGAGTGGTTCTTTTTTTTACAGCCTTTTGAAAGTGGGACTTTCATTATAATCACCCTGTATAAAAATAGGAGCACAAAAATGTTAGATCAATACACTGGTTAGCTATAATAAAAAACAAAAATACATTTGCTGGTCAATCATCGACACTTAAGAATCTAAAATAATCCCTTCTTTTACTTTAGGGGAAGTTGATTTCTGCTTTAGAATAATATTAAATTATTATAATTATCACTAGTTAACAATCGGTTCCGTTCTTCTCGACGCTACATATGTGGGCAAAGAAAAGGCCATGACATTAATTGAGTTATCATGACATGCTCGCAACATTGTTGTCGCTAATAAGATTCCGACCCCGTAATTACACAGAGGACGCTTCTGTCTTCTTCCACATAAGTCGGGCTATAATTCTCTTCCTGCAAAGTTCAAAGTTCGTTAAGAAGCATCTCATGTATTCTTAAATAATGAACGACGTTCATAAAGTTGCAGTTGCGGAGCACAATCAATATTTCTTCGCTGGTTGTTATAATTTCTCTCTACTAGAAATGTAAATTGAGTAGAAACTTCTAAGGGGTCAAATCAAAGCAAAGCAATTTGCTTTAATTCATAAGATATACAAAGGGGGTAAAATCCCTTAGGGGATTTTACCCAGAATAGATTGTGTAATATATATATACTAGCAGACCCGGCCACGCGTTGCTGTGGCTTTCTTGTATTTCGTTCAATTATTCGATACTATAATTGGTATCGTTAAGGAAGTGATTGGTAAAGAATGATGAAAAGTTCAAATTAAGCTTCAACGAATAGAAAATATTTAATTTTTATTAATTTAATGAATGAGGTAGATAATGTTGATTTTTAACACTGTTTTATAATTATTTTATCAAATTTAATTTTTAATAATCATTACTTTCATTTATCTAAGCGATGAACAATAATAATCTGTCTTGTTAATCTGTCTTTTGTCAAAATAAATAAATTCGTTAAATAATTTAATAAGTTGGTTATGCTTTTCTAAAAGATTTTTCAATAGTTCTACAATAGCTCTTTGTACTGCTTGTTCGATAAAATTATACTGACATCGAGTTGTCACACGTTCTTCAGAACTGCCCATAAAATAAATTTGAAGAAATTTTGGCTCTTCGTTACGTATTGGCATCAACGACCCGATCTTATGGTACACCTGACCTTGTATTTTGAATGTACTTTCAAAATTAAGTCCATTTGATGAGAAATCGCAAATTTTAGTTGCGCCAAAGAATGTCAATGGCGCCAAATGACGAAATATGAAAAAAAAGTTAAAATCGGATTGTTAGTTTCGGAGTTCATCCCGAACAAACATCGTCATATGGGAATTATATATAATAGATATATAATTACTCTTATATGTAAAGATAGATTTTTAGAAAAATAGGTATGATTAATACAGGCAGATAGTTCGATTTCTGGGCCCATGACATACGTAAACAGATAGTGTATAGGAAGGGCCAGATTTCGATCTGCAGGTGAAGAAATGTCTTGTGATTTGTTTGAATCAGCTTCATGGCTAGAGTTTTCCGATTTTTCTGAGGAAGGACATGGAAAAGGGAGGGAATTAAATTCGTCCCAGAAATTAAACTGCATATTTACTCGTTGGTGGATTGTTTGTGGTATATGTACGGCATGTCGATATATTAAATTTTTTTTACATCCTCTGATTTCATCCTATATCCTGCCAAAATGTAACAAAAACAAATTTAAACCTAGAGTGTTTCGTGAATTGAAATACGATTATATATATATATTTATATAATTCATCGTATCTCAATTATTATTGTAAAAAATTATAATATATTGTAAAAAAACCACTCGTCTCAATGAATTCAAATTTGAACTGAAGATACTTGAAGAAAGGGGAAACGGTAAGGCATCAATAAAAGTTCCAAAGAGTATTAATAGATGGCGCTGTAAGCTACATAAAGAAAGTGAATTCGGTTGCTAGTGATATTTTGAATTGAAATTCAACTACAAGTGCTTATTTAGGTACATATGTATGTAAAAGCATTTGTGTGTATGTATATGCATGTTTATACATTAGAATTACACTCATGTCCATAAATTAAGGATAATTCAGAATCACGCAGAAATTGAACTCTAAACAAAAATTTCACCTGTAGAATTATCACACACATCTTGAAGAAGAATATGCAAATTACAGGAAACCACCAGATGGCGCGGATAGTACGTCACAATGACGAGAGTGTAAGGGAGGGGTATATAAGGAATGGTGGCAAAGAAGTAAAATTGTTCACAAGCGCTTTAAAAGCCTTTCAGTGCAATAACCGCATAGTTATGGCACAAAGGAAGCATTTGGATGATTTTTTAAGTGGTAGAATTATCGGACGACTGGAATGTGGACATACCCATCTGGAAGTATCCGAGGAACTTGGAATCGCCCAGAGTGTCATCTCCAGGCTTTGGCAACGATTCCAAGATGATGGTAATGTGAGTAGATGTTACAGCACAGGTCGCCCCGAGTTACAACGCCGAATGAGGACCGGTATTTAGCAGTTACTGCCAAAAGAAACACAGCATCAGACCTGTCTCGTCAGCTCTCTTCAGCTACCGGTACGACAGTTTCAAGGCAGACCGTGTACAGACGCTTAGGGCACATTGGTCTATATGCTCGTAGGCCTGTCAGATGTGTTCCACTTACCACAACTCACTGTCGCCTGCGATTAACCTAGAGTAGAGAGAATGCATTGTGGACACCGCAACAGTGGTCTTGTGTGATGTTTTCCGACGAGTCTAGGTTTAGTTTGCAGTCTGATTCTCGCCGGATTTTCTTATGGAGAGCGCCAGGTACCCGTTAACACTAAGAGAACACCATTGAACGACTCCGTTACGGTGGTGCAGGATGGCTCGTTTGGGAAGGAATTATTCTTGGTTCCAGAACTGAACGGAAATGTTCAGAGTGTAACGATGACAGGCCACATCTATCGGGATGTCATTCTGGAACAACATGTACGTTTGTTTCGGGGCGCCATGGGTGCTGAATTTCTGTTTATGGATGACAACGCCCGTCCTCACCGTGCAAACATTGTAGACGAATGCCTTCAATTGGAGGATATCACCCGTATGAATTGGCCAGCATACTCACCGGACTTGTATCCAATAGAGCATGTGTGGGATATGCTTGGCCGACGAATTGCAGCCGGTCAACCCACTCCCACCTGTCAACCGGAACTTCTGAGTGCATTGCTTGATGAGTGGTGTAATATTCCCCAAGATCAGATTGACAATTTGATACTCAGCATGCCTAGGCGTTGTAAGGTCTGTATTGCATCGTCTGGGAGACATACTCCATATTAACCATCATACTAACCATGTTTTACTGTTATTTGTAAATAGGTTCTTTTTTGAAATTTGCTCCAGGGAGTAAAAATCGCAATTTTTATTAATTATGTCAAACATATAGCATCTTTTTGCTCTTTACCTTTTGTTTAATAAATAGAATTTACAAATAAGTCAAATTTATTTTTGTTTCTGACTCTTTCTTTGCCTGAACTTCATTATCCTTAATTTATGGACATGAGTGTAGTATTTATGTATGGGAATATATATGCATGTATGCCAGTATGCATGCATGGGCTCGTGGGTGTGTACATGCGAATATAAATATATGAGCAAAAATTTTTGTAAGTGAATGCATCTATCCATGTGTGTATGTATGCATGTCCATGTGTGGGTGTGTTCATGTGATATAGATATGGTGTGGATACGTGTTGATGTATGAGAGTGTGCGTATATGTGCATATGTACGTCTCTACGAGTATATGTGTGTGTATGGTTTCGCATGATTTATGTGAGTGTATATATTCGTGTGTATGTATGTGTTTGCGTCTGGAGTTATGAGTATATATATGTTTTTATGCATGTATGCATGATTGTGTGTATAAATCTGTCGTGCTCATGTTTTTATGCATAGACATGTGTATGCATGTTTGTGCTTTTCTATGTATGATTATGTGCATGTGTTCGTCCATGTGTATGTGAATATGTATGTATGCGTGTATAAATATTACATGCATATGTTCATTTTAAGCGTGTATGTAAGTGCGTATGCATGTACGCATGTAAATTATATAGTCGCGCTCATACATATTTAAGCAACATGCATACATACGCACGCACATAGATAGAAACGGGTATACGTGCATTTATACACACACACATGCACAGATTTATGCATTTACATATGCCCGCTACATATATTATTTATAGACACTCACAAAAATTTATACACATTTGCGTACGCACATACATACATATAGCCATATCTACACATGAACACACACATACACATGCATGGACAAGCATGCGCATGCCCCCGTTTATATATAAACATGGACATAAATATATATGCACGCACATATATTCACACATGAAAACAGATACATAAGAGCTCAAGAACATAAATACACGCCCACAACATACAAACTCGTGTATGAACATACATATATGTAAACAAACATAGCTACATGCACACAAATACATCGCATAAATCATAAAATCATACATATCCCCACACATTACACGCATATATACAAACACGAATAAATAAACTTACAAATACTCCACGCAGAAACATGCACATATACATATATATACAAATATAAAGCACTAATCTTCGCGCATGTATACACACAATATAAACATCTCACACTACACACATTCACACACATATGTATACATTAACATTCGTATATAAACACGTAATCTGCACGGGCATACATACATATATGCACAAAAACAAACATAAACATTCATTCGCATGAATCCATACATGGATAAATACGCACATAATACAAGCATGCAAATGCATTTGTATACATACGTATTTAATATGCACTTGTAGCTGAGGGTGCGCTCATGATCATTCGTATTGGAAAAAAGATTATCGTATGCATAGTTTCGTAAATATTAAGCATATATCTGTACTCAGCCAAGGGACTAGCTGTGTCACATGTTTCGGGTTCGTGTCCCGGCGGTTCCATAGATGTTTTTAGTGGTTCGGAATCTACATGAAACCTCCCTCATGTCCCTTACCTCGAACCTCCTAGACTAAAACCTGCCTTAGGTCCCGGCCTCCTATGACTGTAGAGCAATGGGTGTAGGGATGACAATCCTACCCTTAAAAAGGCAGACTGGCCATTAGGCAGACGGCCTTGGCCCACCATGGGGCTGTTGCGACTATGATGATGATTTCTTTATTCATGTCAGTATATTACAACTCATAGAGAAGTATATATTTAAACATACATATTCATATAAGTCTTCATAAGCATATATATATATATATGTACAAGTAGTATGATATAAATAAAACCCTAAATTTGAGAGCTGTAAATTTGATTTGCAAAAAGGTGAATTTGGATTGCCAAACTTTAATAAAAGACACCTTTTAAAGACTAGAGCGCGTTTGATTAATATGCCTCGCACATTATGGTCTTAAACTATCGTTAAAAACACTATTTCTAGTTTTATTGCATGTTAAATATTTTGATAAACACCGTGCTAATATTTGCATAAGCACTGTCTTTTGGCGGACGACCAAGAAACTAAATAAAAATGTAAAATCAGTCTTTCAATAACGTTTTCTTTTTTCAGCAAGAACACATCGCAACCGAGATTAGCCATGAATTTAACGAGAAAATTATTCCTTTCTGAGCTTTGGCGGAATTTATTTTAGATTAGAATAGACACTTTCTCATCAGTGGACCCCGCCTCTAATCGCTTTAAATTTATCAACAACATCATTTCAGCTTAACTTTTTTCACTTTAGAAAATTATCTCATTAAGGGATTATAAATCTTCCGTAAGGTCTGAGTAGAGGTTGGCGTCTTTTACTGTTGTTTTTTTTACTTTGGCTAAGGTACCTTGAATACCGATTTCTAAAGAAAAGAGTTTATATTGTAGTATTTTTTTCGTACAAGAAGAGTTTTAGCAATTTTTTTCCCAGGAGAGAGGAATATTTTTTTTATTTCCAATGGCAGGTTACAATAAGTAATAAAATAAAAAAGAAAAAGAACAAAAAGAACATGAAAACAACAACGAGAATCGAAAGAAATCACATAGTGACATGTTTAGCCCATAAGGGCCCCAGCCTCCCAGTAATGACCCTACACAGTAGAGGAAACAAGTGCAGGGCAGACAGGAAGGTGAGAGATGAATTCATGTCCTCTCCAAGACTGCAGAGCATGCATTTTGGGCTTGCAAATATTCTCATTCGAAAAAGATGATTGGCCATACAATCATGGCCCGTCAGCTGGGCAACAGCTTTAAACCTGGGCTGATCAGGGATGTTTAGAATAAAGTTAAACCAGGTTTTAGATGAGTTGCCTTCAAGTAGATTATCAGATGGAGTGTTCCGAAAAGAAGTCTCGGATCATCAGATTCATCGAGTGAAAAGAGATGTCTTACAAAAGGTTTGGGTGATGGTTGTTCCTTTTTTGGCAAGAGAATCCGCCTTCTCATTACCCAAGATCCCACAATGGCCTTGGATACACTGCAAAACGAGGAATGTATGCTATTTGATAAGTATATAATATCAATCACTCACTCAAATTTGATAGCAGACGAGCTTTATTGTGGGTCGCGCAAATCTGATAGCAGATATTCGATATCATGAATAATGAGGATATTAGAGAATGTCTGTGCGAACTTCACAGGTCGAAACAACTACAAATGGAATATGAACTATACCATGAGTTGTTTCATCGTGATGTGTGATAGACCATAAGTCGAGAAATCTCTACTCTAATGAGAAGTGAGGGAAGATGGCCCATCTTCTTGAGGATTGTCTTAAAATGATTTTTTTTTTGGTGAAGAAGGATGTAAGTCCTGCGACAAGCCGACTAGAAATGTTGTTTTTTTTTCTTTTTCCCTCTGAAGTGACTAAATAGGGCGGAGTTTTCCGCCTGTTTCCAAAGTAAGATTTACCGATTTTTTTTTCTAATAGTCCTCTAATTGACACATTTTCTTAAAATAAAAACTATTCCACACCTCTCTACACACAAAATCAAATAAATTAAATAATATCAACTGAAATAATTTGTTAAAGCTGTGAATTAATTCAATTCAAATTAAACAATAATTAACATATTTTTGCAAAATATAATGCTATCAGATATGGAATGAAATATTTTTGTTGAATGAATTTGTTTTGAATTTGTTTTGTTGAATTGCTCGTTGAATGTATTGTAATGTGAGAAAAATTTGTTCTCCGTTCAGAAGTTTTTAAATTTGAGTAAATAGTTAATGAGTAGAAGAAGATGCTTTAGGGAGAGAGAAAGCTTTGAGATTTTTTGTAGTTTCATGAATTTTTTACATCGCTTTCGCCATAGTGACCATAAAATCTTTTTAAAGTATGTAACAATATTCATATGAGTTAGAATTAAATAAGAATAATAATTTTCACTCAACATGTAACTCTTATTACACATTTTAATCTATGAAATACTACTTTTCAAACATATATTCTTTATTCCAAAGATAAGAAATGGAATTAAGCTTTGAAATTAAATAATTATAACTTCGTTTTCGGCCAATTCACATTTAATTATTTCAAATAAGGTGGTAGGTGGAACTACGGTTAGAATTTTTCATATTTATTATTTTTCCTTCACTAAACTTACTCATTGTTCGGAATCGTCTTTAAACCGTAGGTCCCAGGACGATGGGTGTAGGACTGACAACTCTACCCAGTAAAAAGAAAAGCAACATCTTATGTTTCGGAACCTGCCAGGAGGCAAAAGGTCTTGCCCCACAATGGGGATGTAGTGCCATTGAAGAAGAAGAAGAAACTTAATAATATATTTTTTTTTCGGAAGGCATTGCCCTTCTTCTTCAACGTCTCGGAGCCCCGTCAGACTTCTATCTACCGGAGTTCCATCACAACAGAAGCTGCCCCCTTTCACCTTTATCCATGAGTAGACTACTCATGGGGTGTCCGTCCCTCGCTGCAGGACACTGAGGATGAGTCCCAACAACAACTAAATAATTCGAAAGGATTAATTATATATTCATAATTATCTAAATTATTTTTTTCTAATGAATATTAATAATCTTCAAATTTTCCAAATAGATAAAATGTCATAAAATGTTACATAATTTTGTAACAGATATTTGCAAAAAAAGGAACTACCATGCTACGATTAATATCGAGATTCCCATTTCCAGATTTTTCAATTACCTGGAAAAAAAAAAGAAAACTGAGTTATTTTGTGTTTTTTAGCATAAATTCAGCTAATAGATATTTGAGTCATAAATTCAGCGTCTAGAAAAGAAAAATTAATGGAATTTTGATTTGACTAATAGAAAAATTTGACTTAATTTCCATGTAACTCTTTTTTCGTTTTTGTAATGAAACTGGGATGAAATCATTAATTAAACATTTTCAAGAGATAATAGATTCGGGAAGAGTAATTGCTTTTATGTTCTTCTTGCACAGAAGACATAATCAATTCTCTTGTAATAATTTCTCATCCGGTAATTTTTGTGTCAGCTGTGATAAACATTTATAGACACTTATTTGAGACACTTTGTGGATAATCAATAAGCCAATGGGAAAGAATAATTATTGTTGTGATTTGTATTCAATGTAATCAATCTCTTTTGTTTATAGTTACTGGCTTTTAGTTATTTTTCTTATTTGCTTTTTTGTTTCAGAAAGAATATAGATAATTTTTTTTCAAATGATACAATTTTTGGACTAATTGTTTCAAATTAAAATTAAAATAATTTGTTTTTTCAATTTACTAAGATTTTTTAAAAATTCATTAAAATAGTTAAGAATATTTAACTAATTAACAAAAATAATTAAAATACCAAATCTGGTTATACTATTATTTTAAGTGCTTATTTTTTAAAAATAATTTATAAAAAAATAATCCATCTTTTGTGCATGATTACTGGTTATTTTTCTAATTTATTTTTTTGTTTGCGAAGTTGGACAAATTTTTTTATACAAGTTTTTTATTAAAATTTTTCAAAATCATTTTTTAATTTTCAATTAGGACTTTTTAAAATTCATATAAAATAATTAAAAAAATTACATAAAATGCAAACTGCTATTATTTTATAGTGTTTATTTTTTTGTAAATTCCCATTGAACTGCAAAAATAAACAACACTGACAAAATTGTAGGAATTCAAGTGATAACTTGATTTCATTGCCATGCAGTTGGAATTTACAAAGCATGGAACAGTGTAACATCTGCAATTATTTTCATCCATTCGTCGATTAATCTGGTTGCCAATTAGTAACTGCTGATGTACTACTTTTTTCTTGAAATAAAATTCCAGAGCTCCCAAAATTTTCTTGAAGATGTTAATTTAAGGCAAATTACTAAAAGTGTGGCTATAAAATTAAAAAAAAGAAAAAAAATAAAAAAAAAAAAAAGTGTGGCTGTCAAAAAAATTCTAAACGTATGGTACATTTCATATCTTGAAAAATAGGTTTCATGAAAAGACACCTCGCAGGCAAAACTCTACGAAGTGTTCCTCTAAGAAGTGCACCAATGGTCCAACTGCAGCCATTAAATAATACATCCTCGAGCTGCACTGATTTCAGAAAACAGTTTGATCTTCCTTTCTGGATCACCTGTTAGATTCGGCAATGTGTGTGACTGGAATGCAATCGGAAGATTGATTGGTCTGAACATATAACACATCGTGAGTCTTTAACCATTCAATGTAGATATGCTTTAGCTCTTTGGAGTCTCTCTTGCTTTGGGGCTGCCACCAAATCATATGGATGAACAATTAATTTCATATACACGAAATATTATTCTAAAATAGCCAGATCTGGTCAAGAATTGGCATGTGCCAGCAATTGGCTCATGTTGGGCCTGTATGGCCGAGTATCTAGCTCTCTGGCGGTCGGTGCCATAGGATTCAGGTTCGATTCCCGATGGTGCCATGGATGTTTGCACTGGTTCGGAATATACTTTAAGTTGTAGGTCTCGGTCTCATATGATTGTAAGAGCGTGACGGAGCCAGGTCAGATTTCTATCTACGGGTGCTCCATCACAACAGAAGCTGCCCCTTTCCCTCCATCCGTAAGTAGATTACTCATGGGATGTCCGTCTCGCACTGCAGGACATTGAGGATTAGTCACAACACACATATTGGTTCATGCTTGTTTGCAATTAGCAACATCTATGTGCCTCCACAGCGACAATGTCTCGAATATAGTATCGTGTTTCAGACATCATTGTTCTTATGGACAAACGCCATTACTCATGCACTGCATTTAACATTAGGTGTTGTTACAGCCAAAACGATTGCCATCTCATTTGTTAATATGTCTTCGGCCAAACATTATGATCTTCTTTTGCCATTCAATGATATCTCACGAAAGATCAATAACAAACAGTCATTTTAAGGTTTCGAAGCATGTTCTAATACTTATTATTCTTGTTCACATAAGCCAAGTGTACTGCAGGCAAATACTAGTACAGTATAAAGTCATAGTAAATGCTGCTTTTGTAATCTGTCTGTGATGTTTATATTGCATATTGAATGCAAATTGTAAAGTATAATAATTTAATAACCTTAATATTATTTCATTTAATTTTTTTACTATACCGAAGCAAATTTTCAATTAGTTATAAAAATACAAATTAAATTAAATAATTAAAATAGTATGATTAAAATTACAAAATGTTTCGCAATAACAAATATATCTTTTTGCAATAAAATTTTTTTTTTATTAAAGAAATAATTTATTTATCTCTTAAAATCTTTTTTTTTTGCAATAAAATTTATTAATAAACGAAAATTTTTACAAATTACATGCAATTTTTTTTTTATCATTTATTAACTCTGTAGAAATCAGAATCTATTTATAAAATTAATATTGTGTTATAAAAGTGGATCATTCATCATTTTATGGAAAGTTAATGATGTTTATAGATTTTTTGTTGGGCATCATTTTATGTTTAGAATAAAAATTATGTAATCATTTCACTCAACATAAAAGAAAAGACATTTTAAAAGGTAAATACTAAGATATCGACAAAATTTATTGCCGTGAATCACACAATATTTTTGAAGGAAAAAAAACATATCGATCTATTTGTACGAGAAGACAGATGGCAAATTTAGTTCATTTTGGTTTCTTATGGATTAATTAGGTGGAAAACGAATTCTTTACCTTATAAATATGAGTGATACATTTGTTTTCTTATGATTACTAAAAGTATTTACTAAAATAAATTTGTAAAAATTTGATTTATATAAATTACTATTTTTACAGCATGCATTTTAAAAATAAAATGTTTATTGAATGTGTTAAAATAGTTTAAACATTAAGGTATATTTATTTAATCCGATGGCTTAGTAGAAGTGGGCGTATGGCGTAGTAGTAATAAAGTTCGTTTTATACTTTAAAAAATTGTATAAAACATTGATTTAATGTTGTAAGACTGAAGTTTTTAAATTATGATTTGTAAATAATTTAACTGTGAATATTTGTGTACTTTTTAAATATTTAATATACACTAAAAATGTCAAACATTCAAAAAGAAAACTGCATTTTCCTTTAACATCCATAAACATCCCATGCTTCACCTCAGATAGCTTTGATATAAATTGTCTTTAAAAGTTTTCCTTAAAACAATAAACTTTTGAGCAGAAAATTCCAAATAACATTAATAATTGCCCTTAAAACAGATAAATATGGGTAGACTTTAAAAATAAAAGTCTAGTAAACTATACTCTTTCAAAAAACGTGAAAAACAAAATATTTTGGGAAAGGGTTTTAGGCCTGAAAAAAAGCCCCAAACTACCTACTCACAAGTGGTTACAGAACGATATTTGGTTAACTTTAGAAGCAGTAGGATAGTGAGCGAGACAGCAAGAACTTGCTGCAGATCCCCATGGGCCCATTATCTTGAAAAAGCAGCTTCTATGGGACCCATAACAACGGAACTTTTACGCACGAATTATTCCAGACAGCATGATGAAGTGGAAGTTCTGTGTTTCCCAGCAGAGCCCTATTCGTATGATAAGTATGCGATGGGAGGTGCATGTTTCAAAAATTATGCTCTTATAAATCTCATAGTTTCGATTTTATGAGCCCAGATATAAACCATTGATGCATATGACCTTGTTGCAAAATTTTATTGCATAT